>VMOF01000111.1:10322883-10333360 GCA_011764245.1 Trialeurodes vaporariorum | reverse complement strand
GAGAGAGAGAGAGAGAGAGAGAAGAGAGAGAGAGAGAGAGAGAGAGAGAGAGAGAGAGAGAGAGAAAGAGAAAGAGAGAGAGAGAGAGAGAGAGAGAGAAAGAAAGAGAGAGAGAGAGAGAGAGAGAGAGAGAGAGAGAGAGAGAGATAGGGAGAGAGAGAGAGAGACAGACAGACAGAGAGACAGACAGAGAGAGGGGGGGAGAGAGAGAGGGAGAGAAAGAGAAAGAAGAGAGAGAGAGAGAGAGAGAGAAGAGAGAGAGAGAGAGAGAGAGAGAGAGAGAGTGAGAGGGAGAGAAAGAGAGAGAGAGGGAGAGAGAGAAAGAGAGAGAGAGAGGTAGGGAGAGGAGAGAGAGAGAGAGAGAGAGAGAGGAGAGAGAGAGAGAGAGAGAGAGAGAAAGGAAAATGAAATATCTGAAACCTTAAGCGCAAAGATGACATTAGAAACTTTCGCGAGGACGAGCGAACTTTGAACGCTCGAACTTTTTTTTGTGTGGTTTTCCGACTGTGACTTTCAAGATTGTTTCTTGGAATTTTTCCGCGGAACACCGTGTGATTCCTTTCGCAGCTACTCATGAAATCAAGCCCTGAAATAATTTATTTACAGCACCTGAGACATTAAATAGACCGCTGGAGTCGGGCGACATTTATTTCTTTTCAGCATTCTTCTCTCTTTCTGCTATTCCTCTTTCCGGCTTGATTTCTCAATGTATGCGTTTCAGGAGCTCTCGCCGTCAAAAGTTTCGAAGTTCACGATCTTACGCGTGAAATCGACGCGATGAGTGGGGTTTTTTTTCGCGCTCTAGGGACTTTCTCTCCATGGCAATTTTGTGATCAATTTTAATTTAGTTTACACTGTCTGGGTTTCCATCCGGATCCGTGTCTTGCTTCGTAATCTTATTTTGCTTTTTATTACATTTTTATTTTTTACCATCCGTTTTCTGGCTTTTTTTTTATCTATTTATTTATTTACTCTTCGGACAGTTGGCTATCATATACTGATTTCATGTTTTTAATTTTTTTTTGTTTTTGGGCTTTTTTTGCGTTTGAAAAAAAGTACGGTTTTGACATCTTTCAGACAGTTCGTTTTTTCTCTCTCTCATGCCTTATCAGTGCAAATTGGCTCCAAGCTTAGGTATGGCCGTATGGCCACCTTTGGGTCACCTACCTTATCTTTGTTTTTTCGGGCACTCAACAAAATAACAAAGGGAGCAATATCCGACTAGACCTTAAGACCTTACAAAGCGAAAGATCTAATTATAATTTTGATCCAGGTATTTTAAGTTAGAGTCAATTTCTAAAAATGGAACTTGTTGATAATCCGTCTAGCTAATTGAAACTTCAAAGAATACCTCTCAAATAATCTTATTCGTCGTTACTTTCCTGCACATTCAGTTCCGTATCATACAGTTCAGGCTCAGGTAAGATAAAACAAAGACTTTCAAATTATTTTAAATTTGCTCTTTTTCCTTAACGCAATATAAAATTTAGAAAATCTTACACTATATGAAAGCCAGTTATTGGGTTGGAATAATATATACTCAAAAAGCTCCGCCTTCAAAGCATGGAGAATATGATATAATGTCTCAAAGGTTTCGATGCATTTATTCTGTAAATACTAGGTTATTATACCAAGCGAGCAGAGGGAAGTCTCGACAGCTCCTTTCATAAGCAGTAGAATAGAAAAGAAAATGAAACTGTTTCACGTAAAGGGCGTTTAAACTTTTCCCCGAGTTTTTGACGCGCTCGACATGGCAGGTGAGGTATATTTTATACATACTACTGCAGTTAACGACTCATAAAGACGGTGCGAGATAATATTATTGTCATTCGAAAAAGGATCCGAAGTTTCATTTTCTTCTTTTACTTTCCGCCAGATTGACGACAAAAAAAGGAAACAAAAAATATTCGCGGAAAATACTCGTGTATAAAAAAAAAAAAAAGAATAAATGAGTGAATTATGAATAATACAATAGCAGGTATATAGGATTCAATAAGGATCCGAATTGGATTCGGATTCTCGTTTTCCCTTGCGAAGGATTTTTTTTTTTTTTTTTTGCGGAGAAGAAGAAATTAGAAATGATGGTGCGATGATTTATATCATTCTAATTTTCTTTCATTTTTCTTTGGTCCTATTCGTTCGTTTGTCCTTCGCACTTATTCCGCTCCTTCCTCCCGTGACCTGCCCTCCTCATAGTTGCAGTGTCCCCTCTTTTGAGACCGCACTGCTCGGAATTTAATAACAATAATTAATAAAACAGGGATATAATAAAAAATAAAAAAATAAAATTATTAATACTCGTTCTTTGGTTTGGTTCTCACCGTGATTTGCATTCATAATTACATTTTTCCTCACTTAAATAAACACAATTCGAATTATAAATATCTCACCAACTTTGAATAAATTAATGAGACCCTCTTAGCTTCATGAAATCTTGAATCAATTTATGAACTTTTAAAGAAAAAAAAAATCATAAATGCAACCTCTGCTTCGGTGTTTGTGATTCCATTATCAGTACTTTCTTCATCTTTGTCTTTCTTTGTCACACTTTTCCCATCTTTCTCTCACCTTCTCCTTCTCTCTCTCTATCTGTTTCTGAATCTCTCCTTATCTCAATCTCTCTGTATCTCTCTCTCCCCCCTCTCTCTTCCCCTCTATCTCTCTCAATCTATCTCTATCTCTCTCTCCATCCATCTATTTATCTACCTCCATCTATCTTTATCTATCTTTATCTATCTCCATCTATCTTTATCTATCTCTACCTATCTCTATCTATCTCTCTCTATCTGTATCTATCTCTCTCTATCTGTATCTATCTCTATCTCTCTTTATCTTTCTCTCCTCCTCCTCCTCCTCCTCCTCCTCCTCCTCCTCCTTCTCCTTTTCCTTCTCCTCCCTTTTTCTTGCTTTTAACCTTCCAACCTCCCATTTTCTCTTCAATGAATAAATGTTTTGATTGTCAAAGTTTCTATAGTTTTTTAGCCATAAAAAACAAACACACATATCATCCATGATTTTCACAATGACGTTTGTTTTCATGGCTTCTTTTCGGTTTGTTCTTTCTGAACTTCTTGAAAGAAATGCTTTTGACGCAAAAATATTCATTTGTTTGATACACTGGAAAAAAAAAAAATTCTGAATGGGTTTGTTGCGTACTTGTGCTACAACAATGTAGAACCTTGATTCTTGCGTAAAATTCGGCCGAAATAACGATACGAGTTTTGAGGGACAATGACCAGCGAGACGCTTCATAAGGGCTAGGGGGGCTATAGCCCCCTACTTCTGAGAATGGGAGGGCCGAAGGGGATAGAGAGACTGACCCGAAAAGAGGAACTTTGGGCAACAAACAATTATAGAGTGATTTTCATACTCCAAAAACCGTAAAATTCCACTTTTGTAACAAACTTGTAAGAATTTGATGACACCCACCCCCGAAAAAAAAAAAAAAATAGATTTTCAAATGAATGTTCAGTCCCTGCACTTTTTTGTCCCTCATCCATGGTTAAGAATTGATTTTCTTCGAGATTATTCGATTTCCACATTTTTCTGCTTATCTTCTATACATTCTATTGATATACCGCCAATTAATAATTGATGGTGGGGCACCATCGCTGTTGGTGCAAAGCAAGTAGAAAGAAAGAGAAAGGTGGATATATAAGAGGAAAGAAAAACGCAAAGGGGAAAAAGTTGTTTGAAAAGACTTCCAATCCGCCAAAATAAGGGAGGAAAAAGGAGCGAAAAACATACACCAGCTATAGTCTATTGTATTAAATGTTGATTATCGGTCGAGATTGGAAGTCGAGACGGTCTGACTCTTGACCTGAAGAGAGGCCCTAGGTCTCGCTGGACAGAAGTCAGCCGGTGATTTATGCAACCCGCACCACGCCGCCACCGATGCTCGAGATCCCCCCCCCCTTCCCCTCGTTCAAACCTCACGTGGCTCGACCCCTCCCACCCTAAAAAAACCCGCGCAGACTTCGGAGAGGAGCCTTATTCTTGGAAGCCGACCGTAGCGTAGACCGCTCAGCTAACCCTATTTTTCACCTCTAATCACTTTTCGGTCTTCTCTCTTTTTTCCTTCAGGTCTTTAACTCCCTCTTTATAAGGGAAAACCCCGAATTATCAAGCTAAATAAATGCCCTTAAACGTGAGACCCTTATTAACTCCCACCGTTCAAAAAAAGAAAGAGATTCTCTTCTGGGTAGTCAGATCCAACCAAAAATCTCCCCTGCTTACAGTCGGAGGGAAGAATAATGTCAGACGACCTCCTATAGTTAAGTAGGCCAACAGCAGCTCTTCAATGCTTTGAGATAAGTATTGCGAGTAGCCTGCTTTCCAGGAGTCGTGTGACATTCGTTTTGTCTCTGACTGTACTTTTGATGCCTCTAGAAACTACCTATGCTGCTCGGCTCACTTGAGATTGAAGACTTTCGTTCCTTCAATAGGTCTGTTGCATACTTTTGCTACAACAAAATAGAACCTTGATTCTTATGTAAAATTCGGCGAAAATAACGATGCGCACATTAAAAACGTTCAAAATCCACTCATTAACTCAGGAAATCACCTGAATTTCAAACAGCCCGCGCTACACTAGACACTATTTGCACCGGTTATACTGTACTGCATAGACAAAACCACCGTGCATAAGTAAACAACATGGTAACTACAAAATGATGGCATTCCCTTCTAAATACATGAACTATTGGCTGCATTTGCTGTCTGGTATTTTCGATTTATCAAAGATTACAAAATAATATAAGAAATGTACGCATCTAAACGAAACATTCCAATGTAAGTTCTGTTGATTTTTGCATACACGAGATGGTCCCATATCTATGTAGTTATAAGTCGGTGATATAGTGTCTAGTATAGCGCGGGTTGTTTGAAATGGGAGGTATTTTCTGAGTTAATGAGTAGATTTTGAAAGTTTTTAATGTGCGCATCTTTCTTTTCGCCGAATTTTACGTTAGAAACAATGTGTCATATTGCTGTAGCAAAAGTTCGCAACAGACCCATTCTTTGAAGCAATCTCTCTTCTATAGATATCTAGTCCTCCATAGAAACCAATGGAAAATACTCGGTCTACAGAGGGTACAAAATTAAACCTACTCTCGATAATTTTGTATTGATTAAAATGGTGATAGCAATAATCGATTGTTCACGAGATGTCTTTGTGGAAGGAGAACTAATATGAGGTTTGCTCATCTGAGAAAATCTTAATCGAAGCACAATGCTGATCTCTAAAAAACAACACAACCAATACAATATGAGTTCTTACCAGTGGCGGCTCGTGCAATCTGGCAACCGTGCACTTTTACCATTTAAACGTATGCAAAAAGATCGTTACTAGGTGAGGCGCTACGCCTCACCAAGTAATCGATTATTTTACACAGTTTTAAATGGAGGAAATCCATTGTTGCCACATTGCACGAGCCGCTGCTGGTTCTTACCACCAATACCGTTGCAAGGGAGTCATATGCATGGCTTTGGCTTTAATTTTTTTTTTTTTTTATGAAAACAAGAAAGTACACGGTGAGCTGAGAACATAGGGACCTCTGGTCAGTGCTAAAAAATATTATGCGGGTTGTGACGTCAAAATGATAAATTTCCATCTAAAGCCATCCTTATGTGAGCAGTTGCAAGGGTCAGAAATTTTGTGTTTTTTATCAAAACAATTACAGTGTGCTTGTTGATCTGAGAACAATGGTGCCTTTGGTTTTCCTATAAGTGTCTCGGTTTTGGAGATACACACGTGTGAAGTTGCACAAAATCGTGTTCGAAAAGACGTCACTACGAGGGATTCCTATTCAAAACAATGTATTTTAGGCCAAGATCTCATCTCCAGAACAATGAGACTTAATTAAAACCAAAGGCATTTTTCTTCTCAGCTCATCAAGTACTTTCATTTTCTTCGTTAAAAACACAGCATTTCAGACCAGCGGCGGCTCGTGTAATTTGGCAACAATGTTTTCTCTGCATTTGATTCTATATAAAACAATCGATTAGATTGTGAAGCAGCGCTTCACCTGCAATCGATTGTTTTTCATACATTCAAATGGAGGGAAAACTTTGTTGCCAAATTGCACGAGCCGCCACTGTTTCAGACCCTTGCAACTGCCCCATTGCACCTCTGGAACTTATTAAATCCAGAAACAAACCAAAGGCATCATCCTTGTTGTCAACAACCAATAAACTATGATGTTCAACATTTTTAATTTTAATCCAAATAAACTGAGCGAGAGTAAATCAGATTAAGTTATCGAGATTGTCAATGAGCTGATGATAGTTTCTGCCACGGATATGCTAGAGCAGAGCATCAGAGTTGCTTTTGAGATCCCGGAAAAAAGAGGAAAGAATAATATTCTCAAATTAACGATAAAAAATAGTCGTTAAAAAATGAGAGTGATCTCCGAGTAGTCACCGGATATGAATTGCAAAACTCATTCAAGTGGCAAAGATCGTAAATCCTTCGAGGTTTTTGATTTAATCGTTCCAATTTTTGAAACGAGCCGAAATTCATTAATTTATACAATCCTTGTTCCTCGTTCCTTAACTTCGTTTTCTTTCGTTCCCAATCCATTGGAGTATTTATTTCCACTTACATGTATTTAATTTATTTATTTCTAACCCTCTGGGAATAAATTTCATTTGAAAATAAAAAAGAAAGAGAAGAGAGGAATAAGATAAGGGAGAAAGCTGTGCCCCGAATCGGAATAAAGACTCATTGAAAGGAGGGAAAAGCTCCTTCACCGAGATTTTCACGCGAGATAACGAATTTCATTAAGTTAAATTGCTCTCAGACCCGACGCGCCGACCATTTTCCGACTATTTGGCTGCGAATTATTTGCCGAAGAAAAGGAAAAATATAATAATGTAAAATGGATAACTGTTCCTAATCCTTTTACGTGTTTACGTGTTCAGACTTGCTGTTGATGAGAAAATAATACACCTTCTTCTTTGTGTCCTCGATTTTGTGCGCAGGAAGTTCTGGCGTATCATTTGCATCGTGGTCTTTTCACGGTTGCCAAATACACAGAAGAATATTCGATAAATGCTGATTTGAAATCAGGCAACTTTGTATAATCATACATATATACTGAGAAAGAATAGAACGCAACATCATTATGGTAAGTACTAAATACACCTATTAGGAAAAGTTTTCTTTTTTCGAAATCTAGAATCAGAATAGAATATGACTCCAAAAAACAATGGGGCTCTTGCAAACTTTTGCTACGGGGGACTGAAGAGTTGATTCTTGCATAAAACCTGTAAAAATGACGAGAAAAAATCACAAAATATACTCTCAGAATCGGACTTAATGGCGGTTCAACGCTGGTATCATGGGGGTTCCTCTCTAATTTGAGCCACATCTCTGTGTTTCAAAAAGTGACTAATTAGACAGGAATAGGTATATCCCATGACCTGCGTTGAACCGCCATTTCGATCATGTCGTTATAGCATTTGTGAGTTTATTACTAAATTTTAGACTTTTTCAGTGTGATTTTCGTGATATTCGCTGGTCTTGATATCAGATTGGACGAATCGCAGTTGCTTGTAGCAAAATTTTGCAAGAGCCCCAGCCCCATTGGATAGTTGAAGATTTTCTTCAATGAAGTGCGGTCAAGTCACTCGCTTTGACATCAGTAAGTCTTGCAAAAAAATTTCACTGAGACAAATGCTGGACAATTTTTGGTCCATAACAGTTGCTTTTTAGACTTTAGTTTTTGCCATTTTTACTACCAAAAGTTTACTAGATTATTAAGATTACAAAATTAATAAGACTCCAAATGACTGTGGCTTTTTGCCTATTTCGGACGTGTGAAAACTTTTAAGCCCTTTCAAAAGTCGAAATCCAATATTGAATGTTACCCCCTCACTCCGCTATCTTTGAACTACTTTAAAGGAATTTATTGAGTTTGTGAGTGAATTTTGAGACTTTTCGATGCTTTCAATGTAGACATGTATGTTTCACGCGGTTTAACAGCAGAACATAATATTTGCATTAGCTGTAGCAAAATTTTACAGCAAACCTATTACATCAGCGGTTCCCAGCCGGTGGTCCGTGGACCAAGTTTTGGTGGTCCGCGAATACCTCTCCGAATTTTTCGCCAGAAAAAGAAAACGTTGAATTTGTGACCAATATTTTTTTATGTAGCAAAAAAATAATAAAGTTATCATTTGAACGAATCACAACCTAAATTTTTATAAGTTTATAAAATTCTTCCTTCGAGGTTTTCGTTTTTCAGTTTTTCAAATTAAAAATTAATTTCAAAATTGGAAGTTTTCAATTATTGTATTTGTTCAATAATTATCTCAGCGGTTCCCAACCGGTGGCTGTATTTAAAATAGCAAAGTAGGTTAGTTTTTATTTCCTCCCTCCATTGTCAAAGAAAAAAAGGTAATCGATTGTTCGTTTTTTCAAGTTGGTGGTCCGCGGCCTCCACCGATCGTCCGATTGGTGGTTCGCGACCAAAAAAGGTTGAGAACCGCTGTATTAATTACATTGTTTTATCCGTAAAACACCGTGTGAACTTTTTTGGCGCGAATGTAAACAAGTGTGCAAATCGCATCCAATGGTGGCACGTGCCAAGCCTCTGGCTCAACGAAAACTGTTCCATCTCTTTTCGTTCCTCCATTGAAACATGCATATTAGACAAAAATAGGCAAGGGGTTTAAAACCCCTCTTTCTACCCTTTTTCTACTAATAAATTCAAAGGGAAAATGAGATAGATGGAGGAGATTTTGGCTGCGCCTCTGCGGATAGAGCCTAAATCTCATCTGCCACCCTAGCAAAAATGATCATTGCTGGTTCATGAGGTCCATAAAGAACTCCCTATACAGAGTACAATATGTATGGATCCATATGGGTAAGTATGGATCTGTAAGGATATCAACACGTATAGCCATACGAGATCCATACATATGCGCATACTCTGTGTAGGTAATTGGTTATGGACTTGATGACCCTATGGATCATTTTTGTCAGGGTCCATATGGATATGTATGGATATCGGATGGGTATCCCTAGTAGAAGCGTCACATGAAAACCCATGACCACATTCACAGGGGAATCCCTGGGAATTTTTTATGGGAAATAAGAAGACCATTCCCATGGGAACCCATGGGTACCCAGAAGTTCCCATGGGTACCCATGGGAACATATGAGGTACGCTCATGGCAACTCGTGGGTTCCCATGGGTTCACATGGGTTCCCATGGGAATGGTCGTGCTATTTCCCATGGATACCCACGAAAAAATTCCCAGGGGTTCCCCTGTGAATTTGGTCATGGGTTTTCATGTGACACTTCTACTAGATATGTGCTGATATCCTCATAGGTTCATACTTACCCAATATCCATACTCTTTATAGGAAATTGGTTATGGTACTTATGGACCTGCAAGGACCATTTTTGCCAGGACAATCAGAGGATGTCTATCCTCTTGTCATAACTACACGGAAAAAAACTACGGTGAAAATAACCATACGGATACCTGATTTTGGCACCTGCTAGATGTTATGGTTAACTTGACCAGAAGTATGGTACAATTATCGATACTTTGAGTAAATTCGACATGCAATCAGGTAACATATCACCTAGTACCAAGTCCAAACCTAGTATACTTTTGGTTAACATTACCATAACATCTAGCAGGTGCCAAAATCAGGTATCCGTATGGTTATTTTCACTAATCTTTTTTTTCCGTGTAGGGACTACGTCTACATTTAGGGACGCTATAGGATGCGCAACTTGCGGTCGTCCATAAGAGCCCTGTGAAACCAGCCCTCCTCTGCTCTTATGCTCTGTAAGATGCTTTCGTCCATTCATGTGTACGAATAATGGGATCTGGTAGGGATGCGGTATGTAGTTGGAGTCTAAAGCTGAAAACGAATGACACTTATTCGCTTTGGCTGGTGAGTGAGTGCGAAATGTGCACGTGCGCGCGGTCCAAAGGAGTGAGAGTTGCGGTAGGTATGTTAACAACTGGCGCTCATAATATTGCCTCTTGGCCTCTCACCTCTCCCCTCCCTCCCCTCTCTGCACCCTGCAGCCTCCCTCTCTGTTTCTCTTACTCTCGCGCCAGATGTGACAAACTCTCATAAACTCGACACATAATAAACTGCTCTCTCTCGGCTCAGCTAGTTTTGATGTTCATGTGCATTGGTCTCTCTCCCTCTCCCTCTCTCTCTTTCTCTCTCTCTCTCTCTCTCTCTCTCTCTCTCTCTCTCTCTCCCTCTCTCTCCATCTCTCATTCTCACTCTCCCCTTTCCTTTCTTTTTGCTCTCGTTTCTCTCAACCCTCTCTTCCTCCCCCTCCTTACCTTCAATCATTCCCTTTCTACCAGTTCTCTCTCTCTCTCTCTCTCTCTCTCTCTCCCTATCTCCCTCTCTCTCTCCCCCTCCCTCTCTCTCCTTCTCTCTCTCCCTCCCCCTCTCTCTCCTTCTCTCTCTCCTTCTCTCTCTCTCCCCTCTCTCTCC
>VMOF01000111.1:10257883-10320383 GCA_011764245.1 Trialeurodes vaporariorum | reverse complement strand
CTTCTTGTACGCTTCAAAAGCTTTTAGAAATGCTCTCTTTTCTCTCTTTTCCTCTCGCTTTCCTCACCTATCGCATCGCCTGACTCCTGACGTGGTATCGCAGAACAGACGGGTATTCCGACCGCAGCTACGGAGCATGTAGATTTGTTTGTTTACTCCTTAAACCTTATTTTTGCCTCGCCGCAGTGCATCTCACACTGGATCAAAAAAGTGATTTTTCTGGTCATTAAAATTTGTTAGTTTAGTTCCTTAACCCTTATGCGGCCATAGTGCCGATAATTTACTTAATCGATAAACCGATCATTAAGACCATCTATGAGTGATGCTATTGGTCGAAAATTGTAAAACTTGGCTGTTGCTATGGTAATCACCGATAAAATGCCCGTTTTTAACAGAGCTGCCGATTTGCGTAGATTTAATGGCATTTTGAAATTCTCCGAAGATTCCATCGGTTGAGAAAAGATTACAGAGTTTAGTGCAGTGTATGACTTTATAATGCACGAAAATACCATAGCATCTTTTATCTTTTTTCAACCGGCAGAGTCGTCGATAGCTTTGAAAACTTGCGGATATTTTAATTAATTAACGACGTTTTCACCGATTGAAAAAATATTACAGATCCGAGTATTTTCGTGTATTACAGTCATAAACCGAACTAAACTCTGTAATCTTTTCTCAACTGGTGGAATCTTCGGTGAATTTCAAAATGTCATTAAATATACGCAAATCGGCAGCTCTGGTTTTTAAAGCCATTCAGTGAGTACATTCATCATAAAACCGGTACTTTCATGATGCGATGGTTACCATAACAACTGCAGTCAATTTTTACAATTTTTGACCACCATTTGTGCAGTGGCGAGTCGTGCAATTGGGCAACGTTCTTTTCCCCCATTCAAACACATTAGAAAGGTCATCGCCGATGACTAGAGCGTTTGACGTTTTTGGTGAATTTAAATGGAGAAAATACATTGTTGCCAAATTTCAAGCTTCGCCACTACGCGTTTGTGAGCCCTTTCTCCGTGTAAAAATGAGTTTTCCTTATACCTTGTTATTGTTAAAAGCGGTCCCTCAAACTTATGCGCGCCTAAAAATCTTGCTCCCTAGGCTACAGCTTCGTCAGTCTAATGGTTAATCTGGCCCTGAATAGTATTACTCATAAACAGTTTTATCGATCGGTTTATCAATGAAGTAAATGATCGGTCCCCAGGTTAATGTAGACAATCAATGCAGAATTACTCAGATTTAATGGGTAGGTAACTAGCTCTGCTCCACGGTGTTGAATTTGCCTATCCCTCTAATTGAAGGCGCTCGACACAAAATATTATTTTTCTAATATCAAACGTCCGTAATAGCTTTTACGATCAGTAAGAAATTAAAATTTTGTGAGTCAAGTCAAGTTAGAAAACCTAATTTACTCAGACGTGGTATCAAAAGGGTTAAACAATTCTTGTGTTGCGCCGTTTTCTCGCAAAAACCATGTTATTTGACTCATTTCACACGGAAAAAACTACGGTGAAAATAACCATACGGCGGATACCTGATTTTGGCACCTGCTAGATGTTTCGGTAATGTTAACCAGAAGTATACTATGTTTTGACTAAGTACTAGGTAATGTTACCTGATTGCATGTCGAATTTACTCAAAGTATCGGTAAATGTACCATACTCCTGGTCAAGTTTACCATAACAACTAGCAGGTGCCAAAATCAGGTATCCGTATGGTTATTTTCACAAATCTTTTTTTTTCGTGCAAGCTCTGATATGAATTATTCCCATCGTTTCTAAATTACCTTGCTATTTATTGCGTTCTAAATCTTGAATTTTATTCGGAAAGTAATGTTTAAGGAAACCCTATGTTCCGCCCCACTGTGCGCTGTGAGCCGGATTTTTTGTCTCATTTTTCTCATATCTTCCTCATTTTTCGCGCTCCGGATGCTTTTTTAAACTCATCCGTAAATACGCGAAAGATGTTCATTACGACCGCTTTAACGGAGCCATTCTACGAAAGAACCCTCTACGCACCCTTAAAGATGCAAAAGGTTTATGGCAAACGCTAAATATCCAAGCGAAAGTAGATTGGAGAGACGAGATGATAGGAAATACTTTCCAATATCGAGGGTTCGATTACATCCCAGGAGGGTCGATACTTTTCTATGGATTTAAACGGGGGAATGGGGTGATGTTACAATGTTTTGCAATGAGCGATTTGAGGGTAGATTATTCAGATGTAAAATCCTGCAAAAGTGACGCTGGGAACAGAGTGGCGGATTTGCACACTAATCATGGGAGCAGTGGCGTCGCGTGTAATTTGGCAACAATGTATTCTATCCATTTAAACTCATGTAAAAGATCGAACTCAGGGGGTGCACAGTGCAAAAGGAAAATTCGATATATTTAATGAGTTTAAATGGAGCAGTTGCATTGTTGCCAGATGGCACGCGACGCCACTGCATGGGAGACTTTTTGAAAATAACGCCACTCCATCAAGAAGTGGCGAATATATGATACGACTTTCCTCTAACACTATACGGACTACGGAATCCTCTGGAGTCACGGTAAGTACAGTTAATCAGCAGTGAATCACTTCTCTGGTGGCCAGTTACTTATAAGTGAATAACGTTCTTCCAAGCATAGAAAGATTGACCAAATTAAGATAGGAATCTCCCGTGATTATAGTGCCCAAAACCGACCTTATGCTCGCGCATTTAAAAGTATTTTATGAGTTCAGGAGTGGATTTCGCAATGTGTTCGATGGTATCATTGATATGTTTGCAGAATTTTACCTCTGAATTGACCCTTAACTCTAGAAGAGGCGTGTGGGCTACAGGTGTAGCCCAGTCCTATTTTTTAGTTTGTAACTTTTATTTGCACGGCTCAGAAATTCTTTTGAGGCTCATGGTATCTTTAAGTTATGCTATAAGACACATATTTTGCCTATTTTTAGGCTGACTCCTTGACTTTGACGGTACCTGTGCGGCCTCAAAGTCCCGCGGGCTACGCCTGTAGCCCACGCGCCTCTTGGCGTTACCATCTTGTATTTTGTCACTTTGGCCTATTATTTTTCAACATATATTTCGCCGGCAAGAGTTTCCTTAGCTTCAGGAGACAATTTCTGAAAGAACTTTCTTCGGCTACTTGTGCACTTTTTTTTTGGAAGATTCGTTAAACGGACTTTTTTGTTCTATCAGCTGAGTTCAAGAATATTTGCGTGTGTATTTAAAAGAGAGAAAAATTAGAAAATAGTGAATTGACTTATTGGAGTTTTTCACAAAATACATTATGATCGGATGAAAAACATGGTGTTTAACCTCAGAAAAATTGATTATGAGACTACTGCAATTGCATTTGCGAAGAAAACAAGCAATTTGAGCCATTCAAGCGAAAGTTACAACAATTTTAGTGACTGGGCTACACCTGTAGCCCGCGCGCCTCTTCGTGTTACCAAACAGAGCGCGCCGCCTCTTCTAGGGTTAATTATTAATAATGAAGATTGTATGAAGTTAATATAATATCGTCAGAAGCTAATAAACAGGCTCAAGCCACTATAACAAAATAGTAAATAATTTAATAAATAATCCAATAATAAATAGTATTGAAAACAGATCGATTTTAATCACTAGTAGGTAGACCTTTGTTTGAATATATCGATCGACAGTTCATCCATGGGCGGATCCAGCTATCTGGCAACTGTGTATTCTTCCCATTTGAATGTGTGAGAAACAATCGATTAGTCAAGGGGCCATGGCCCCCTCGAGAATCGATTCTTCCTCATACGTTCAAATGGGAAGAATACATGGTTGCCATATTTCTGGATCCGCCCTTGAGTTCATCAGTTTTCGATAACTGTCATATCAGTTCATGACTTAGAGCATCAGTTCTTTTCTTGACGCCAGACATTTTGAAAAGGCATGTTTATTGTATTCTACCATTCCTTATGAAACGAGTGACTTACCGGCGAAATTATACTGCATGACGTATGATACTTCTTTACCTTCCGTCCAAACTGCGCCACTTCACAATGAGTGTACTCGAGAATGTGGCATTTCCCGAGCGTGGTAACATACAGTACCAAATTTACGACTACCCGTTAAATGTGCGAAAATTAAATTTATTGTCAATTAAATATTCCAACTAGTTTCCGAAGTTGTATTCAACGGATATTAATGAAGCATTTGTCGTAACTGCAACTTGGTTCATTGTTAACTGGTTAACGCCTTCACTACAGTACAGGAGGACTAAAATCTTATTTTGGCCCGGGGCTGCACTGGATCTGAGTGGATCCAAACCTGTAAGTCGATGGAAAGTGAGGCAGAGTGAAAATCTACTTCAAGTCTCAGTAGGTAGTAAAACGGTTTGATTACCAAACCAGAACCTTTTATTTACTTATATTTTTGAGGAGGCATTTGCCGAACAATTTACAGTCGTATAACTGAATGATTGTTGCAAGCTATAAACATATAATCCCATTAATTTATTTGATTCTTCTTTGCTGTACATTTTCAGGGATTGCATCGCTGAGATTTTGTTGAATGTTTCTCATTTATAAAATGATTCAAAATCGTAGAGATAGTTTTAAAGTTATTTCTGAGGGTGTGGTACACTTGTTTCCACCTCCTCTTAATTTCGCGTCTTTCATCCGTCATAACACAGATTGTATGCACTGTTGCCATACTTTCCTATAATCTGCTTTTTCCCAATTTCCCAAATTCCCAAAATGGGAAAAATCGGATAATTAGCCGAAAGTTGGCAACACGGATTGTATGTCTCGAGAAGCTTCCAAATACACTATAAGAATTTGATCTCAAATTATTCGGCGCTTATAAAATCAAAAGACGAAATTGAAATGCTCATCGATACAAGTCTTAAAACAGTTTCATAATCACTTATACAAACCAAGACGGGGACTATTTGCATCTAGGAAACCTATATAGGAATATCCTATCTTGAAGATTATTTGTACGTACGAACTGAGATGCGTCTTTTGTATTCTAAAATTCCAATTAATTTGAAACCCTATCAAAGTATTGGAAGATTAGTTTTTATCCAATCTTATTCCGATCCAGGAAAATCGTTCTCAGAAAGAGACGATTGTTATCACACAAAAGTAGATACCCGGAGAGAAAGAGAGAGAGAGAGAGAGAGAGAGAGAGAGAGAGAGAGAGAGAGAGAGAGAGAGAGAGAGAGAGAGAGAGAGAGAGAGAGAAAGGGAGTATTTGGAGCCAATTATAGCTGCTTATCGTAACTCCAATCTCTGCGACACAGCTCATTATTATTGTATGTATACTGAAGGAGTCGAGTCTCGGAAAATCGTGGGTACAATATATACGTGATGATTCCTGGTATCTCGGTCGAGATTTCATCCTTGATTTGCATTGTTTCCATTCTATTTTTAAATCGCTTTACTCCCCCCCCCCCTCCACTTTATCATCTCCTTTTCAATCCATTGCTTTATTATTTCTTACGGAATGGACAAAAACATTGGCGCATGCGCAGAATCCCTTCTATCCCTCTCATTTCCCCCATGAATGTATAAGTTTAAAAAAATATAAAATCATAGGGATGGATCCATCCTATTTTCTATCCTTGTAGCAGTGGCGTAGCTTGCAATTTGGCAACGTTGTAATGTTTTTATTTAAAGCTATTAAAAATATCGAAACATAGGGTGTTCGGTGAACACCTTTGCAATTGAAATCTCACATGGGTTTAAATGGACACATTACAACGTTGCCAAATTGCACGCCACGCCACTGCGCCTTGTAGAACATACATGTTTTGATTGAGAAAGGAGAGGGTCAGAGGATTTCTCGTTTTGCTGCACGGGACAAAACCATGGCTGAGAGATTGTGGAGAAAAGCATTGGCGATGCGTGCAAATTGACAAAAGTGGCTTTCCTACCTTTAAGTCTCTATGAAATAATCGATTAATTGTGGATTGCGAAAGATTGTCTCCAGAAAAATCGATCATTTTACATTAATAAGGTTTAAAGACATTAAAGGCACTGTTACCTAAGTGCACGCTTCGCCTTCGCCGTTGCTCAACGCTCGTGCAATGGGGCTGTTGCACACTTTTGCTATAAGCAATTTAATCGTCGGCTCTAGTGTAAAGACCTTAAAAAATAACGATGGTAGTACTAAAAACTTCCGAATTCCACTTCTAAACTTGAACGTTTTTATTTGCGCGAGTGTAATGGTGCATGGCATAGGACAGTAATAATGGGAGATTCTTATATTATTTTGTCTATCTCTCCAAGCTGACAAAAATTATTCACAGAGTGATTAGTCATCAGAGTAGTGATCCACATCCGCGATGAATGGTATATGTACCGTTACACACCATGCCACCAGGTGACACAAATGTCAAATGAAAGTCGTCTCATATATGTATTTATATTGGTCACTTCTTAATGAAGTTACAGTATTGTTAGATGAGAATCTCCAATTTTTACTGCCCTAAGCCACCATTACGCTCGCTCAAATAACAGCGCAGAGACAAATAGAGACCGTGCACTCCCTATTCTTCCCGTGGTTGCGCGCGGTGTCACCTTTTCGTGAACTACTATTGTCGGGACTGATCGGCCTTAACGATCAACCTTCGCCTAATGTTGGATGGTGAGCTCAACAAAAGGCTGTGATTGGTCCGCGATCCCGGAAACGGAAACAGGGTTTGCTTGGCGAATGCAAACCACGCGCTCATCAGTCAATTACAGGCGAATGTTGGCTGTTCCGACCAAATTTAAGCCAGAAAAGTGTCGCAAGCCTGTGCAGGGTCTCTATTTGTCTCTGTAACAGCGTTTATTGAGTTTAGGAGAGGATTTCGGAAGTTTTTAGTGCTACCATCTTTATTTTTTGAGGTTTTTACACCAGAATTGGCTAATAAATCGCTTGTAGCATAAGTCTGCAACAGCCCCATTTAGCAACCATACCTTTTTGCCATTTGAGCCTAGGCAAAAGTATCGATTTCGCAGGGATTCAGCGATTCCTCTGAGGATCGACTATTTTACGTAGATTTAAATGGAGAGAATTCATTGTTGCCACATTTCACGACCGTTATCGTTACCGTACTTCAAGAAAACGTATTTTATCCTGGAATTTTTGCGCGGTCCGATCCAAAACTAAGCGCCGTGTTTCCGAACGAAATGAGAGGGAAGCGCGTAAAAAGTGAGCTCATTTAATCGTAGTATCGAGCTTCGACACGAACGCGACGGTCCGCGGTGACCCGCATGGGGTTGAAAACTTTGAGAGGGACTTTCAACCGCCAACCTCGAATCGTCCCCCCCCCCCATTGCTTTCAATCCGACCCTCCCTTCTCTGTGAGGACACGGGTGGGCTACAATCGAAATCCGGAAAGGGGTGAAAAGAAATAGGTGTCATTGTCAATGCGAGTCGGAGTCTGTGACTGAGTGATATTGTATCCTTGCGCGAAAACCAAGAGCGACGAAAGCGTAGGTGTTGAAGCGAGCTGCGTAATTAAACTTCATAGCCGCTTTCACTCTAATAGTAGCAACAGTCTCCCCCTCTCTCTCTCTCTCTCTCTCTCTCTCTGTCTCCAATGTACAACTGACAATAGTAGGAGAGAAATGTTGCTATATAGATGCCAATTGAGCATTTGGCAACGACAGTTCTTTTTTTTTTTTTGGTTTTTTTTTCTCTCTCTCTCTTTTTTGTTTTGTTAATTAATGCCCCCCTCCCGTTTTGACTTGCAGTTCCAAACGTAAATAAGTGATTTACACGCTTTGTTATGCAAATAAAACAGGCTAGTTTCATCGGTCTGCAAGTGGTCGGGGTCTTGCGGTACAAGCCTCATTGGTAGTTTATTGAATTAGAGATTAAATTACCCTCGCATCTCTATTGAGTGAGCAAGTGCATCGGCGCGGGTGAAAAAAATAAATAAAAAAAAAAGTAAATAAATAAATTAATCCACCGCGACTCTCTCTTGACATTTTTTTCATCGGTTTTTTTTCTTTTTTTCTATGAGCGTGATAAAATTTAATGCTTCTATTTTGGCGCGATTGGCATGAAGGCTCGCGAAATTCGCGGCCTGTTTGCAGTGTTTTAATGACAGATGCCTGTAGAATAGATGGACTACCTCTGGTGCAGTTTGCGAGTTTCGACTCTTAAAAAAATCTACCATGTTAGTTTTCTTAAAAGCCTCCGGAAGTACTTGAAATTATGTGACTACTACATTTATGTCTGATAGCTACAAACATGGGAATACTGACCTCAGATGATAAAATGAACAAGGCGTATTAATGACATTTACGTCATTCAATGACAAACGTGGGAATACTGACCTCAGATGTTAAAATGAACAAGGCGTATTAATGACATTTACGTCATTCAATGACAAACGTGGGAATACTGACCTCAGATGATAAAATGAACAAGGCGTATTAATGACATTGACGTCATTCAATGGAGGATTGATTAAAAACTTTGCCCTGCATAAGTCGTGCCAATAAACACTGTAATGTCATTTCGCATGTATAAAAATAACATCCATTTTAATTGGTGTCCCGATGACGTCTTTATCTCAGGTGCTACTTCTTCTGTTATCAGTAGGCAACACATACATAAAGTTATACTTTTTCTAACCACGTGGAACATCTTTCAACTGTACCAAACAAGAGGGACCATAAATGTATGGTCCTGGCAGTTCGCGAAAGTTGACTTGCGTGCGGTTTCAGCAAAGACATTATATCATATAGACGGAGTGCATAACAAGATCCTTGAGGCAAACTTGCGGTACTTCGCATGCTCACCAAAAAAATGCTCACCGCAGTCATCAGCCTGCTCAACGGTTGCATCAAAACTTAAATTGGTAATCTTTTTTAGGTATAATCTTTGGCAAAACTGGTGACAAACAAACCGACGCCATTTTGGGAGTGAATGAAAGTTGCATACTATTTCCAATTTTGTAAGTTATTTGAAGCTTTTTTTGATCTTATATCATGCTGTTGTCAAAATGATGGCCATTAAATAGTGTTTCATCCATCTTCGATCTCGATTTTTATAAAGTAGTAAGATTGGATTAAGAGGTTATGTTCGTTTGTTTGTCACCAGTTGAAAGTTCCTCTCCCAATTTCGAACAATGGACTCGCCCGTCTGCCTATTGTAGTGTACGGTAAGTTTGCCTCACCCAGCTCAATGTTATGGTATAGGATGCACTCCGTCTATATGATATAATGTCTTTGGGTTTCAGAGACCTTACGCACGGTCACATGACTGTGCGGGACCAAACATTATTTGGTCCCAGTACTCTCAGATACTTTCGATTGGTCCATTCAAAGTAACCGCCAATGGTGGCTGACCAGTAGCGGATCGTGCAATCTGGCAACCGTGCAATCTTGTCATTTCAACCTATGCAAAAAGATCGATTCTAAGTGAGACACAGCGCCTCACCAAGGAACCGATATTTTACTTAGGTTTTAATGGAGGGAATTCATTGTTGCCACATTGCATGAGTCACCACTGTGGGTGTAACATGGTCTGTTTCATTCCGGTGCAACGTCCGAACCATGCAGGCTAGAGCTGAATTCAGAAGTGCAGGTGAACCCTGACCTGATCTTTGGAATAAGTATTTTTGACGCCAATCCAACGTCTCACATAGCATGGTTAAAAATGATTTTGAGCTTTGGATTTTTATTGACGAACGCTTTTAAATGGAACAGTAAATATTATAAGAAAGTTTTATTTTGATTTGAAGCAGTAGCGGCCCGTGAGATTTGGCAACCATGCATTTTTCCCACTTAAACTTAGGTAAAAAATCGATTCAAGCGGAGGCTGGCAGCCTCCTCGAGTTTCGATTGTTTTCCATGTATTTAAATGGGATAAAAACACTGTTGCCAAATCGCACGAGCCGCCACTGATTTGAAGGAATGACAATGGGGCAGTTGCAAGGGTCTAAAATGTTGTGTTTTTTATGATGAAAATTATAGTACTTGATGAGTTGAGAACAAAGATGCCTTCGGTTTCTAATTATGTCCCATTGTTCCGGAGATGAGATTTTGGCCCAGTAACACATTGTTTTAAATGGGAATTCCGCGTAGTGACGTCACTACGCACACGATTTTTTACAACTTTACACGAGCGTATCTCCAAAACCGGGACACTTAAAAAAAAAAAAAACCAAAGGCACCATTGTTCTCAGCTCATCAAGTACTATCACTTTCTTTATAAAAAATACAACATTTCCAACCCTTGCAACTGCCCCCATTGAAACTTTGCCAAAGATTAGTTTTTATTTCCTCCCTCCATTGTTAAAGAAAAAAAGAAAAAAATGTAATCGATTGTTCGTTTTTTCAAATTGGTGGTCCGCGGCCTCCACCGATCGTCCGATTGGTGGTTCGCGACCAAAAAAGGTTGGGAACCGCTGCTGTACTTGATTTTCAGCGACGATTGTAAGATCTATAGCAGTACACTATAGGGTAAGCGAGTCAGTTTGAAACAATTCAGAGGATTTTTTTGTTTTTTTATGAAGTTATCACAAAAACCGTCCATTACAGGCCACTATTTTTCGTCAGTTTACAGATTTTATTCGAAGAAAAATTCTACATGACTGGTGGTTTTAGATACGAGTAAAAGTTCAGAATAAAAGTTAGAGGAGGGTCACCAATACTGGACCGGTACCCCAAAACCGGACCTCCTCGCGTTTCTCCGCCATAATGGTGCTTTGCTGTAGCGGCAATGGCGTGAAGTTACTCTCTTTCACCCGTAGGTGTCGCTCATGCATCGAAACCTCAGGTCCATTCATTGTTTTTGTCGCAAAACGCATTTAAGGCTAAAATTCGGC
The DNA here is from genome assembly GCA_011764245.1 of Trialeurodes vaporariorum. Lineage (NCBI taxonomy): Eukaryota > Metazoa > Arthropoda > Insecta > Hemiptera > Aleyrodidae > Trialeurodes > Trialeurodes vaporariorum. Next base: position 10,309,596 of record VMOF01000111.1, on the reverse strand, counting down.
GATTCGTGACTGTCAAAGTTTCCAAGTAGGTTATTGTTGGGGCCTAAAATTTATAATTAAGGTAAAGGTTACTGATTTTTTGTGATTTGATGTTATTTGGTGGCACCTAAGGTTTGTAAATCTGTTTAAGTTTTTACTTTAGTCCCATTTCTTTTACCGTAGTTAGGTTAGAAAGTTCTAGCACTGAAATCCCCTAAACCGGACCGCCTAGATTTTTGGCCTAGATTTGGGAATTTTGATGACATTCTGAGTATTGTGGGCTTACCTAGCTGTCATATTGATCGTTTGCAGATGCTTTCAATCTTTATTCCAATTGATTTTCAATTTTTGCTATTTTTTCCATTTTCATCACAATTTCTCGCATCAAAATTTTTACGATGAATTTCATTTTGGGATTTTCCAAGGTACAATTGCTGACTTTGTTTAATTTTCTCTCATGATGTGCCTTAGACGTAGTTACTAAGAATATTAATAAGCATTTAGAGGAAAAAATCAGTGATTATGAGTGAAATTCACCAGGCGGTTCGGTTTTGGAGCCCCTTTTCTCAGGCAGTATTTTTGACTTCTTTCGCAATTTTCTTTCTCACAAAAATTTTAATGGCTCAAATTTTAAACCAAGGCAATTTTTTTAAAGGTAAGGGCTCTATGTACATGTTGATACAAAGTTTTTTAAATTTGATTAATTTTTAGCTGAGTTACAGCCCAAAAACAAAACAGCGGTCCGGTTTTGGTTCCCTTCCTCTAGGAATAAAAGCAGGCTTAGAGAAAAAAGAGAGCATTTATCGTACGGTGTATGTATAAAACAAGCTAGTGTGTTTATCTGTGTTTTTTTCTTTCCCTTCCCTCCCACGGCCCCTCCCCCAAAAAACAGGGAGCTGCTCGGTTGAAAACAGGCATTGCTCATGGATGTTCTCACACTTGACAAATGAGTAAAAGAAATTCGAAGACCGCCCTGCATTGATGATATTTTGATAAAAGAAGGGGGAGGGGTGAAAAATAGCGAGAGGCGGGGAGGCAAAGGGGGCAAGGGTCATTTCTGCTATGCGCCGTGGGTTAACTCGGCCCCCTTTTAGAACCCCTCCTCCTGAAGAATGCGACGCGGCGCGGTGGTGAGCTTTAAAGCTCTATCGCCTGCGTTGGATTCTCAGAGCTTTCAGTTAGTTGGCGGCAAGCCACCCTAGCGCAGGGTGTGATGCTATGTCTCTCGATATCAAATACTGACTCTCGTTTTACGTAAAAATTACGACTCATCAGAAAAAAAAGCAAACACTTTTGAACGCATTTTTCTTTGGTCTATTTCTCCCTCTCTTCTTGAATTTAAATTCAGAAAGCAATCCACCATTTTGAAAGTAAATTTGTCAAGGACATTTTTGTACAGCTTTGTATCTACCTTTTTTTTTAAATTAACTATAATTTTTACAATAGCTTGACTCTTTCTTTTTTTTTCTTAGTTCTCAATCAATGCATCTGTGCTGTAGATCTTTCGTAGGGAATTAGTCAATTTTTTATGAAAGCCCTCCTCCTCCAAATCCTTAAATTTTGATGATAACTGGCTTATTTCAGTCTCAGCCGCGACGCGCTCACAATTTTAAATAATTTCAAAATCACACCTTTTTTGAAAAATAAATGCGAGTAGCGAGTATAAACCATGACAAACTATTCGTGAAAAAGGGTGTGTCATCAACCGCATATTTTATTAACCTCATGACGTAAAAAATTGGAACAACTTTTCGATCACATCGTAACCAACGCATTGTTTTCCCCTATTTCTTGAAGACTATTAAAAAAATGTCGTGACGTCCAAAAACATGTGATCATCGTACTCGCTTTAACTCGATTTCTTGCATAGTTATTTTGGCGAAAATGGATAATATTCTAAGAGTGAAGGTGAACAATTTTGCATGTATTAAGAAGAACTAAAATTAATTATCATGTCTGAAATGAGGTGATCGCGAAAAAGTGAAAAGAGCAGAATTTGTCGGACGGTTTGGTCAATTTCAAGTTTTTTTGTTTTTTGTTTTTTGTTTTTTTTCAAAATTAGTGCAGTTCATGGCTCAGCCGCTGATTTTCAAAATCTTAACGTGACATTAGTATCAAGTAATTTAACTTCAGAGAACTGAATTTTGGTTATCATGAATCCTCTTCATGTAGCAGCGTATTCAACTTCATTAATTCTTCTAATATTAATTAGAGGTAAGCTTCAAACGTACAAACTTCTCGCTTGGTTTTCTTTTCCATAAAGTAATGTACATATATTACATAAAAAGTTGAAAGATCCTTAGATTGTAACTTTTTTTCGCTTAATTTAAACATGCATTTGTTAAAGTTTTTTTGATGATTGACTCCTCTGCGTAAAACTCAACTTTTTGAATCCTTTATATTAAAAGGAATGCCAACTAAGGTTGTAGACTTTACATTAGATTAAAGAAGGTTTTGATAAATTAGTCTGAACTGGTACTTAATTTGTCCGCAATCAATCAATTTGCATTATTTTCAATATTCCGCAACAAAATTCGATTTAGTCTGCCAAATCCCGTGCATAAAATTGAGAAGTATGCTTTAAAAATCAAATTAATCAATAAAAAATCTCGAAAAACCGGTTGGTTTAAAAAACGCTTCGAAATATACGTTTTCGTAGTGACAATTTTTGTAAATACGGCTAGAAAATACTGAAATCAGTTGGATGTAAAAATTTGCCTGTGCCAAATTCAATGAAATCAAACATAAATTCAATGCGTTGGACAAAAAAAGGCTCATGATAAACTATGGCTACTTTTTTTCTCTTTTTTTTTCTAAGTGATTTTTTCGCAACGAGAATCAAAGTTTTAGCATGAACTAAAAGTAGTTTTGAATATGAATCTCACTATGTTTAAGAAAATCATCTTCGTCGATTAGTGTACAAGGAAAACTGCCAATAGATTTTTCGCCAAAGAAGTTAAAAAAAAAATCTTGGTTTTGTGCAGGGCATTTTATTATGTTGGTGAATTTTTAGGAGAAAGGAATTCAATGGGATTCGGTCAATTTCGAGCATTGAACTCGGAATTTCTTTTAGCATTTCGGTCATTGTTTTATTTTTTTAAATCGGCGACAATAATCTAATGACTAGAACCTAAACATTTTCCCTCAGAATTTCTTTTAGCTCCTTAAAAAAATTGTGACTTTTCGTAAGATCGGTTAATTTTTTTGCAATTATTTTCAATTTCGAAAAATACGTAGCACGCCAAAATTGTGTTTTGGAGTCGAACAGAGGAACTTGAAGTGATATGTAACTCCATGTCAAAATCTTCTGCTGTAAGAGTTACTTCAAAATGTTGAAAATTTTAAGAAATGAGTCAAATTTTACAAAATTAATTATGCTTGCAAATTTTGAAAATTATCATGCTTCTAATCAACAAAAGTTTGCCTAATATAACGAACTTTTGTCTGGAAAAATAAATTACAATCTACTCCAAAGTAATATGGAAATTGTGAGATGTAGAGTTGAAGATGAGAGATATTACGAAAAAGACTAATTTTGTACCTTATAATGCACAAAGCAAGTACAAGCGCGTTCAAAAATTTACCGAGGAAGAAAGAAAAGTTGCAGACTTGATTACTTTCGTAAAAAAATCGTCACAATGATGGAATTAATTGAAGGCAAAGCAAAGTCTATTGACCTACGAAGAGAACTGTGACACACCATATTCATATTTCTCTTAAAGTCAATGGGACACGAAGGACTGACGGTGAATTCAGTTTTCTGGAACTCATTTTTTAAGAAAAAGGAAAAATCAGGACAGGAGCCTATGACATTTTTAAAAATTTTAAAATGCACACATTTTTCAAATCTGCATTATTTTTTAGAGTTTTTGACAGTGATTGACGACCATCTGCCAGTCCACTCATTCCTATTTCAATGATCGACGCGTCATTTGGTCTCAGAATCCAACATTGTGTCCTTACTGAAAAAATGAGGAAAGTTTCAGAGTTACATACATTTTCACTGTAAAATATAAAGTTTTAATCGTTGAAAATACATCATTAGAAACGGACTTTTGCGGACATCCAAAATAAAAAACACAAAAGGACGAATTCCGTGAATGTCAGAACTGGGTGGCAGTTAGAGTCGGCTAGTGAAAAATCGCTTATCGGTACCCTTTACCATTTGAATCCATGCAAAGTATCGATTTTTTGGGAAGAATTAATTATATCGATGAACTCAATTTACTCAAACCCCCGAGGGTGAATAATTTAACATAGGTTTATATGGAGGAACCACCAAGAAACCGCATCTCGTGGTCCACCTCTGGTAGCAACGTAAACTCTTTTTTAGAATTTCTCGAGTTTTCCTGACTTTTTCAAAAACATACCTGACTCTAACCATCTTCGAAGTGAAAATATTAATTTTCGTAAACTTGCGTATTTCATCAAATGGGCACGTGGACGCGGGTAAGGAGCAGAGTTGGGCAAATAGGAGTGTCACCGATTACACGATTACTGGGTAATCGGTAATCGTCAGACCTTTAGATGGTAATTAAATGTATTTTTCACAGATAAATACGTAGTAAACTTTAGGGTCTTTTCGATTAGATCTAATTCATCTGCAACGAATATGATGGGTGGCTTGTAAAGAATCAGCCCTGATTACCATATAATAACCTTCCGAAAAACGGAGGGTTACGATACGATAACTCGGTAATTGTGTAATCAATTACCACCCCTATTTGCTCAACACTGGTAGTCAGGCAGCGAGGGTCAGTAGGCCCCTTCCAGGATTTTGGATAGTTCCAATTTTCAATTCACTTTTCCCAAAAACGAGCTGAAAACAAGCAAACATTTACGTTCGCTCTCCTTGAAATTTAGTTTGGAGAACCTCTTTCAACTCTTGGAAAATCTGCGGGCGTCAATGAATGGGTCTGACACAAACTTTTGTTGTGAAGAAATGAAGTATATAGATTTATTTCAAAATATAATACCAGAAAGCCGATGAGAGCATAAAATTGTGACAAATTTATTATTACTTAGGAAAGCCTTCAAGAATAGGCGACGTGATTTAACCATTGTGGTGCTTATTGCTATTTAATATAGTGAAGTAGAGTCTTGACTAATCTATAATGCTTATAGAAATTGTCAATGCTCTAATTGTTTTTCTAGCATCATTTTGCATGAACATCGTCATACTTCATTTGCTTATAGGGTCATTATTTTGTAACGGGTGGGACATTCAGACGACTTTGAAGTAATTTTTTTCAACTTTTTAATCATTTAAATGAAAAAACTATCCCACCAACAGAAAAAGTCTTAACTTCTAGATAGTGATAGGATTTTCAAAATTTAAAAAAAGTCTATCCAAAGCTGAGAAAAGAATCAAATAAGGGTGTAACGGGTGGGGCAGAAAATGGACACGGTTTTTGAATCACTTCAGAAAAAGTTGAAACTCTGTGAGTTTTGAAGAGATAAAAATTTGGAAAAAATGTATGTTAAAGGTGAGGGTATAAGCTTTGATCCTACATACAGTTTTTATCATTTACTAAATTATTTTTCTCTAAAAAAATTAAAAAGTAGCGTAACGGGTGGGACAGCTAGGTTTTGTAACGGGTGGGACGCGTGTGATTTCGTCACTGAAAATACACATAAAACCTGCTGTAACATCAACACACTTGACCTTATTAGATTTAGATAATATTTTCATCTCTGGTTGCATTTTAATGCGAAACAACACTGCTAGGCACTAATTTTTAAATTTAAATTTTTGCATATCATGTCCACTTTCCTGTAGAATGACCCTATAGCAAAACTTTGTACTTGACTGAACCCATTTAAAAAAATCAAAAGGTCAAAAAATCTACACTGGGCATACTGACTCATCACGAACTTTCTTGAATTTTCTTTGACTGTTTAGCTCTCATTAAATGTGCTTACTTTTTCGGGTAATTCTTGAAGTTTTACCTCCTGATAAAGACTACTTTTTTTCAGCAGGAGTTAACATCAAAGATCAGTAGGTCCTTGAATACTTTTAAACATCTTCGTTTTTAAAGCTTTTTCTAAGTTGAGTGGTTGATCCATAAAATGTCCAATGCCTCTGACGTTTTTGTAGCATAACTTTAAATACAAATTACTATGCCAATTATTAATTCATAGCAGGATTGCTCGATAGACGCATTGAATAAATTCAAATCGTTGGGAAATTTACAGTGCAGGAATTTACTCAGTCAATTTTACTGATCCATCACAGGATTTCCTGCAAATCCCTGACTCTTTCGGCCCCGCAAAATTACTTAAATTTTTCAGGTGAATCCTGCTGTTTTGCCTGTTTGGTGATGAATTTTGATTTAAAAGGTGTTTTTTAAGAGGATGGTGGATTATACAAATTAAAGGATCCTTCATTAGTACATCAATTTTTAGATTCCTAACCTATGGCGTTACGCGTCATGTGAGATCTACGCGGCTTTCCTGCATTTTATCCCTGCAAACCCATTTAATATAGTTCAAACACAGAAATACACAATGTGTCGACATAGTCTCATGTCACATCTTACTGTGCCAATTCGTTGGTTATTTTCATTTCAATTGCTTACATATACTCACGGATGATCCATCTGAACTTTGAGCTAAGTTTTCTCTACTAGGATCGTGAGATCTAGACATTTTTAATGGTCTCATCGTTGCTTTTGCATAACTTTACATTTGGAATGATTGTTTATTTGCCTTTTGCTACGCTACAGTAGGAATGATTGTCCATTTGCTTGTTGCAAAAACGAACAAGAGGTTCATTGCTCACTCTGAGGAGGAGAAAAAATGAAGGCGCACAGTTTTTTAGAGGAAACACATGGAAAACATAGGAATATATAACTTAATAAATTCATCCACAATTTCTTACCGCAGAGGTAATTTGATTGTTTATTATCAGAATCGTGTAATAAAAGTTTCTTACAAGAAACAATTATTTTTCTTTCGAACAAATTGACTCCATTTCACTGCGTCGGCATAAATATTATCCAACGATTTTGGGGACAGAAGGTCATTAAATGAAAGCGGTTGGTCCTCGTTCTGTAACAATAAAACATCACTATTACAACAATAAAATAAATATTCGGTAGATGTGCCTCATAAAAATAAAATGTGTGACATGTATCGCGTGACCCGTGATTGATTTTCATGTACACAACACCGTTCGCAAGGTCTTAAAAAAAGGAAGCTCTAAGGCTGTAAACAGTGAATTATACGGAATTTACGGCAGTATAATTAAGTTTATTTTCAATCCGCGTGCGTGCTCACTCAAATACCGTTTTTGTAGTCCCGCACACGAATCTTTAAAAATTGATTACACATTTGTGAATTTGTTGAGATAAATCATAATCATATTATACCTTATGAAGGAGGTTTCGGAAGTTGATTTCACATCCCTTCCATTAACTCATTCTCATTATGCTGTGCGAGAAAATTACAGGGTTAGACCTCATATAGCTAATTTTTAAAAAATATTATTTGGAAAAGATTAGAAATAAGCTCTCTCTAAAAAAACAAAAAATCCTAACGCAGGTGTAAAGGTGTGGTTTTGACTAGAGTCCCTATATATGAAAGAGTCAAGACACGTGAACAGAAGTGAAGAAGAAGAAGGTGTCTGAGGAGCCTGGAGGCGCGCCTCTTGTTTACATTTTTATCCAACGATCTTCCCGCCAAAGATTACTTATACATGTATTCGTGCGGAAGTAATCTTTGTTAGGTCAACCTAACCTCCAATACCCGTTGGCTTCACTACCTGTTTTAAAAGTAATGCGTGAATTTTATTCTGTTCTGAACACATTTTCATCAATTTCTATTTCAAACTTCATTAGTACAAGCTAAAAGTGCCGGAAGTTTCCTCAAAGCTGGGCAGCAGTGAAGGTGGTTCCATGAAGATGTAAACAAGAGGCGCGCCTCCAGACTTCATAGACCCCTTCTTCTTCTTCACTTTTCAGCAGCCAATCAGAGATGGAACCTCGTATGGCGAGACTCTTTCATATATAGGGACTCTAGTTTTGACCATTTAGATGGAATCGCAAAGCTCTTTTTAATCCTTCACTGTGCCATAGCACCCTTGAGGTACTTAATATATTTTCTCCTTTTTGAGCACTTGAAAGTTACAGTATATTTTTTTTCCATGTCGTCATCCCTCCATCACAAATCGAGGAAATGTGTCGAGCTTTCACTGAAGTCTGAAAAAGCAAGGCCGCCCCACCCCATGTTAGGCGCCATTTGAACATTAGAAAACATAATTAGCCGTTTGACTTTGAGTTTGCTCCCTAAACTGGCCCATATTAAATTCAGTACTTTGCAAGTCTCTTGGATGCAACAATCAATGCTAGGAATTTTGTTCACTATTTTTCTTTGAGCTTACTGAGAAAAGTTTTGGAAAACATTGTATTGATAATAGTGTTCAATCTGGTTCACGCTAAGTCAAGATTTCATGTGAATAATATATAGGGAGCACGCAAAAATGAACTTTAGAGACAAGTCGAAAGAAACGGTGTTTCACCACAGTCCTTTTAAAAACGTCCAAAAATAATCTCCCATATCTATGCAATTTCTTCATACCATAATCGAAATGTGTACATGGTTGAATTCACCATCACTCCCTCCCACAGTATTATTAATTTTATGTTTCTCATTTTGAGGCGTTTAGAACCAATCAAAGGGGGGGGGGGCAAGTTTCCCGATCTCGTAATGACGCCTTTGGGCCTTTTACTTTGGCGCTGTGTTTGATAAAGTCTTCAAAAACATCTACCGTTCAAATAACGGCTAAAACTTCAGCTAATTTAGCGAGGTCGATATTTGACGGTGAGGCCCGAAGGGTAGACAAGATTCTTGTGGAACAAGGCAGAGCATCTCACCAATGGCAAGGGAGCACCAAGAACTCCGCGACATTGCAGGGACCCTTTGACCATGGTTGCCGCCTATATTTAAAAATTACCTATGGTTCAAAACCAAACGAGTTCAAAACTCGTCGACAATGGCGTACGCAGGATTAGTCTCTCTCGCTTATTTCCCGTTTGAGTGTATGTACTAGAAAAGGAAAGAGATAGGGGCTGAAGACACGTTCGAGCTCCTGTTTCTGTCCTTTGTCTACTCACGTGTTCAAATGAGGAAAGAGAGAGAAAGACTAAATCCTGTGTACGCAACTGCTAGTCGAGTCACTCTTTCGATAAATAGTTCCTTAAAATCTGCCAACAATGCTTGCGTTGCACATAACTTACGGGTTCAAAAGCGGACAAGTTTCCAGCATAGTTGGGATACTTGTTATTCGCCTTTTACCTGCAGTGCAGTGCTGTGCGCGAGTGGTGACGCATGACGTCATGCCGTCGCACAAATACACGACCTTGAAGACACTTGGTTCATAAAAACAGCCTAATATTGCAATAAAAATACAGGGATCATTCGCCCATGTATGCCCAGAAGGATTCCACATTTTTAGGCGTTTATCTCAGAAAACACAATCTGAGAACTAAAAAAATGAAAGTGAAAAAACAGAAATTTTGTGGTCCAGCTACAGGAAACGCGCTAAATATATTTAAACAGTTGGTTTTTGATTAATATTGGTCCAAAGTGATTAAACTTTGGTTAAAAAATAACACAACAAGTGGGTCAATAACGATCAGTGGCGTCGCGTGATATCTGGCAACAATGAAGCTGCTCCATTTAAACTCATTAAATATATCGAATTTTCCTTGAGCACTGTGCACTCCCTGAATTCGATATTTTACATGAGTTTAAATGGATAGAGTACAGTGTTGCCAAATTGCACGTGACGCCACTGATAACGATCCATATTGGGCATTAATTTATGGGTTAGAATAATTTAATTTCCTCATAAAAAAGGAGAATAAAGATCACATTGACGTATGGGTGTACATTCAGGGACTAAAAAGCCCCCTTGATACTTTAACTGGAGGCAATTGCGGAACTGCATTGCTTTCTTAATTAATTTCATTCTAACTGCATGCCTTTAATTACATTTATTTCCTAATTTTGCATATTTCCTCAACACATTTCAGAATTTTTCCAAGTAAGTATGTGTAGAAAATTGCAAATTGTAAAATGACTCATTTTTGCCCAGAATAGTGTTTTAGTACCTTTACGATAAACTGCGTCGATATAAAACTAAATAGAGGAAACAACATGTGATGAGGTTCCCCCGACGAAAAAAAAATCTTGTGACTTACAAAATCACATGAAAAATAAAATTTCAAAATTAAAAAGTTAAACTCACTAAATTCAGACTAACCAAATTGATATATTAAGTAACAATAAAATTGATTATGCATGCAGACTGACAGTCTCGAAAATAGAACGAACAAAACAAGAACATATAGAATATTAACAAATAGATAAAAAAGAAAAAAGTAATAACGGAGTAAGCAGATAAATAAATTGATTTACAAGTGAATAAATTGAATAAAATATTGATGGTAAACCCATTTTGATGATTTCGCGCAATGAATCCGGGGTATTAAGAGGAATTGATTTATTGCTCTCTATTTTGGCAATTTTATGTTAAAAATGATTAAGTATACCAAAACGTTCCGAAACTAAAACAATCAAGCGACAAGTACTTAGAATCATTTTTGAAATGTAACGAAATGACTGACAGTAGCCTTTTTGCGTGATGCAGTTTTTATTTACGGTTAAAAGCAGTAAAGCACATTTTTCCCCGCCTCCTCGGGAAATTGTCGTAATCTTGGCTCGCCGTAACCCTTTTAGTGCTGAAATATGAAAAAAGTAGTTTTTTAAAACTTAGACATTTACTAATGAATTGAATGATTTTTTTCTCTCATAATTTCATGTGCCTGTCAATCTTTTTTAAAATTTCCTGAGAGCTCATATTAACAATACACCCTCTGTATGGGGTCTTGAAGTGAAAATGATAGAAATACATTTAGCCAAAAACTATACTCAGTTGAAACTAACTTGCGAAGAACATTTTAGCAAGACGTTCGCAATTTTCGCTTTTGCCTTTGCAATTTCTTGGCGTCACACAATAATTGGATCATGTTTGGGATCTCTCTCAAGTTTGTTAATCATTCTTCACCTCGTTAAATTTTGTCTCCTGATACAAGGAGACACACAGGCACAGCCCGACGACATTCTAAAACTTTGGCCCTTTTGACATGAGCTCAATACATCGCACCAATTTAATGCTACCGAACCACACAGTGACGTATCCAGGAATTCCTTTCTCTCTCTCACTCTTTACCTCTTTAAAGAGCAAAGGCAAGTGTTAGGAAAGGAAAGAGATAGGGACTAAAGTCTCGTGATATCCTTCCGGCTTTAACTATTTCTTTCAAATAGGAGGTGTAATACTTTAAAGCTTCCGTTTAGTGTAAATTTATTGATATTTTTATAGTCACCTATGATTGCACCCGTTGACCGAAAAATTTACATTATTCAGTTCAGTGCTCGACTGTAATTCACATGGAGAAAAAAAAAAAAAAAAAAAAAAAAAAAAAAAAAAAAAAAAAAAAAACTCGCATCTGTAATATTTTTTCAATCGGTGGTATCACCGTTAAATGATCAAAAAATCTGCAAATCTTTTTAAAGTCAGTGACGACTCCGAAAAGATCACAGATTCGAGTATTCTCGTGCATTGCAGTCAATGCTGCCGTTTGTTTAAATCTAATGTCATTTTTAAAATTTACCGATGATTCCACTGGTTGAGAAAAGATTACACAGTTCGTTTCAGTATATCAACATAATGCACGAAAATACTTTGATCAGTAATCTTTTCTCAATCGGTGGAAACACCTTCAATTAATTAAAATATCCAACTTTTTTTAAGTCATCGACGACTCCACCGGTTTAGAAAAAATTATGGATGCGAGTATTTTCGTGCATTATAGCCACACACTAAACTGAACTGTGTAATCTTTTCTCAACCAGAGGAATCATCGGTGAAATTAAAAAGAAAAATGTTATTAATCCTACGCAAAACGGTAGCTCTGATTGCATCCTTACTCTGAACCGGACTGTATATAATTTGTTGATTAACTGGCGGATTCATCGGTGAATTTAAAAATGCCATTCAATATGCACAAAACGGCAGCTCTGTGTGTTACAGGGGCGGCTCGTGCAATTTGGCAACAATGTCATCCCTCCATTTGATTGTATGTAAAACAATCGATTTGAAAGTGAAGCAGCGCTTCACCAACAATCGATTGTCAAACATACGTTCAAATGGAGCGAAGACATTGTTGCCAAATAGCACGAGCCGCCTCTGGTGTGAAAATGTGTTCAAAACGGTCTGACTATAAATCACAAATCACGTTATTCGCTGTTAAAACAAATTAGAAATCCTGGTTGAAGAAATAAGAATGTCAATATTGTCAGCTTGAGAAATCCTGGTGCGTTAATTCTTTCTGATATTCTGAGAAATAATTGTTGGTTTTCAGTGTGAAAGGAATTCTAAAAATTTTATGATGGCTGTGGAACGTTCCATCAGTGGCGTAGCGTGCTATTTGGCAACGTTGCAGTTCGTCCATTTAAACCCATGAAAAAGATCGAACGATAGGGTGTTCGGTGAACACCTTCGCATTCGACCTTTTATACGGGTTTAAATGGACTCAAAACAATGTTGCCAAATTGCAGGCTACGCCACTGCGTTCCATGATCATAAATCTCCGCATCTGACATCTTTTTTTCACGGGGGGGGGGGGGGGGGGGGGGTAGGCATGCATGAAGATTATAGGGGCGCCGCGGAGTGCAAATGGAACAATTGAGTAATTATTGGGAAACAACCAATTATTTTCAGGCAAACCCAAGAGCAGCAAAAAAATTGTGTTTTGAAAGATTTTTATCCACCCATCACCTTTTTAAGGTCAAAAAAGGCATTTCAGATCATTCAAGTCTTTTTGAAAATTTCTTCAAAATGTCCTCGTCAGACGTCCTGAGGATGCTGAGCGCCCATTTTTTCCGGGTAAATTATCTGGAAAGAAGCAAAATCTTACGAAAATCAATGGTTCCCTCTTCCTGGAATTTGGTTTTGAGGTTTACTCACGATACTATTAATCCCGTGATAGTATAAAAACCCACCGGATGTGTTCTTAAAACTAATTTAAATTGAAACCAAGGTCCTTAGGCACGATGGTTGAGTGAAGTAAATCACTAGACATAGTGGCGGAAGCGGAGAGTGAGTCATAGCTTAAACTCCATTAACTTTCGAGGGAATTGGGCCATTACTGCTAATGCAAACGGCCGGCCGCAAAGTTTAACTGATACGGGGCCTAATCATAAATATAAAATGGACACGTCTCAGTTATGTCCGGGAGCGTTTTAAATCTTGACTCAAATTACGCCGAAGCATAGCAAACAAAGATAGCCAAGCGGATAATGGACAGCTTAAGTGGTTCTTAACTTAAGTAAATATATTCCTGCACCTTATTTTAATCACGGCGGCGGCTCTTCCACGCATCTCCTATCGGCAGCTTCTTCTGTGTTCATTTTCTCCCAGACTACAGCAACTGAAGCCATAAGGTGTTTTACCTAGAGTCCCTATACTATATGAAAGAGCCAAGACACGTGAACAGATGTGAAGAAGAAGAAGGGGTCTGAAGAGCCTGGAGGCGCGCCTTTTTTTTACATTTTTATCTAACGATCTTCCCGCCAAAGATTACTTATACGTGAGAGTAATCTTTGTTAGGTCAACCTAACCTTCAATTCCCGTTGGCTTCAAGATTACTTATGCGTGAGAGTAATCTTTGTTAGGTCAACCTAACCTTCAATTCCCATTGGCTTCACTACCGGTTTTAATTTACAGTAAAGAGTAATGCGTGAATTTTACTCTGTTCTGAACATACTAGCTGTTATCAATTTCAATAGAAAATTTCATCAGTACAACCTAAAAATGCCGAAAGTTTCCTCAAAGCTGGACAGTGGGGAAGATGGTTCCATGAAGATGTAAACAAAAAGCACGCTTTCAGGCTTCATAGGCCCCTTCCTCTTCTTCAGTTTTCAGCAGCCAATCAGTGATGGAACCTCGTTTGGCTAGACTCTTTCTTATACAGGGACTCTAGTTTTACCCTTTTTTTGTAGCAAACTTGAATTCCTCACTGAGCTAAACTGTGTAAATAACGCATATTTTGAATCAAACAAATGTAAAAAACGAGCTTCAACTGAACAGAGAGGTGTTTTGGGATGTATAATTTTGAAAACACCACAAAGGTAACAATAATGCAGAGGAGCTAGTCGCGTGAAGTTCGGCAACTCCGTATTCTGTCACCTTTAAACCTGTGATAAAGGTTGAAATGTTGGGGATGCACAGTGCACCCCCTGAAATCGATATTTTACGGAGGTTTAAATGGACGAATTCAGCATTGCCATTTTGCATGCGACGTCCTTGCCTTGACAGAAATCTCTTATGAACATTTTCACACAGGTTCGGTTTGTATTGCCTTTTTTTTATCTTACAAAATTCCATTTGCAATTGTCTTGAAATGAAGGTGAAAGTGCTTTTGGTTGGCTCTATGAACACAGAAATTGTTCTTTTGGAAGGATTTACACTACAAAGAAACTGACACATGACCAAAAGATGCAAAATTTTCCAACCTGAATCGTTGCATTACAATTCTGTGTCCAGAAAACCATTCTAAAACACTCGTATTTTATAATTTAAAATCAGTTTTAACTGCAGTAATTACAAAATTTGATCAAAGGATAAAAAATCAAGAGGAAAATAAACTTTCCATTCTGCCTCGTTTTGGGATAGGACTTATAACATGGCATCCAGTGATGATACGTGCTATCTGGCAACGTTGCATTCGGTCCATCTAAAACCAAGTAAACTATCGAACTGCAAGGAATCAGCGATGACCATCAAATTCGACCTTTCACGTGCGTCCAAATGAAGAAAATGCTACATTGCCAGGTAGCACGCTTCGGCCACTGATGAAATCGGTCGCCCGCTATATTATGGCTAGTTGAGATAAATCTATAATGGACTTATTTTGCAAGCTTTATCAAATGTTGAAAAGAAAATTAAAGTTCATGAGAACATTTGCGAATAAACGGTGAAAATATAAGGAAAATCTTTCGTAATACAAGTTGTGGACCAAAACAGAAACGTGCTAAAGAGCCATTCAGATTTGTCAAGGTCGGCACGCACCAGAGAGGGGGGGGGGGTTAAATTCTACGCGTATTAATTTGTTCCCAAGTTTTTTTCGTCCTCTGAGTCTTCCAACATTTTCAACTAGTACTCGGCATGATTAGACTCAAATTAGGTGGTATAATTTAATTACAAAAATGCATTAGACTAATTAAATTAGCAAAGATAATTAGACGCGAGTCGAGCTAGATATACATTTGTTGGAAACCATTTCGTCTGGTGATGTCCGTGCCGAGTGTCAATTCCAGTACAAGTTTCATTTGAACAGGTCAGTCTGATAGCACTGTAATAATTGTGACCAAATCGGGAAACCATGTTATTCAAAGGGGGCTTGATTTCCCGAATTGGTCAGGTCCCGCTGCTGGCACATACTGAAGTTGGATAAAGATTATAGCACGATTCAGTTGAGCCTGTTTGAAACTAGAAGGCCTTTTTTCACTTTTCACATAGACTGTGCTCTCTTTTTTGATAACTGAGACGGTCGACGTGCGGAAACTCCAGAATAGAGTGCTTCGGTAAAAGGGCAGATATAACATAGAGTACCTTGATGGAAATATTGTATAGGGAGTACCGACACGAGCTCAACGAGTTGTGATTGGTCGTTGGTTTTAGGCTCTCACGGAGTCGAGCAGGAGTCGACGACATCGAAGGCTCCACACGAAAGGAGTCGATTCGTAGAGGAACGTATGGGAACGGACCGGAATGCCGGCAAATCCGCGAGTCCACCACTGGTCCACTGTCGAACTTAACCTTCGAATGCGTTCACGCGGTCGACAAAATCGACTCCTGTCAAAATGCATAAAGCGTCGTGTCGGTACTCCCTATACAATATTTCCATCAAGGGGCTCTAATATAACAGAGTGTGCGCTCGTGCTCAAAAATCCTGATTTTAAAGTGTTGTCGCTTCAGATTCTGTTGATAAAAACTAATGGAATGGGGGCAGATTCAAGGGTCTGAAATTTTGTGTGTTTTTATAAAGAGCATGCTAGTACGTACTTGATGAGTACAGAACAATGGTGCCTTTATAGTTTTTCCTAAGTGTCCCGGTTCTGGAGATACACTCGTGTATCGTTGTAACTAAGTGTGTGCGTATAGTGACGTCACTACGCGGAATTCTCATTTAAACCAATGTATTTTGGGCTAAAATCTCATCTCCGAAACACTGGGGCTTACTTAGAAACCAAAGGCATCTTTGTTCGCAGCTAATCAAGTACTTTCCTTTTCTTCATAAAAAACACAGCATATCAGAGCCTTGAAATTGTCCCCACTCCTTAACTATCTATATATGACAATCAGAAAATAATTTAATCGTCAGGAGATTGAGAAAACCCAATCGAACACTTCAAAATCTCACGCCTTTTAAAATCAGGTTTTTGAAAGTAAACATACCCTCTCTTATACCGCCCTTTCATAACGAAGCACTACTCAACTGTAAAAAAAAAAAAAAAAAAAAAAAAAAAAAAACAAAAAACAAAAAACAAAAAATTAAATGTCGAGATGCCCAAAAGCGATAAACGTATAAGCTTATTTCAAAAAGAGTGCACAACCATCCGAAATGTGCCCTTTTCGGAATTCCTGATCCTCCGCAGGCTTGCTGCCCTGCTTTTATTTACCTTTCAGACCCTCTACTTATTTTCCATTCATTCGAAACATTATTCGTCTGCATTAACTCCTCGGAACTTATAGACTTCCCCATCGCTACAGGGAACGAACGCAGAAATTGCGCAGTCAAATATGATCATCCAAATTATGCTTCGATTGTATTGAGAATGCGGGAAAGGGTACGAGTTTAATACCCAAATGTGCTTTTGCGCCTCCTTCAACCGGTAAAAACACCGGAACAAATCCTACTCCGTGTTCCGAAAACGCTTCGCAAAACACTCTCCAAAACCTCTGCAGCTATAACGCAACACGCAGAGGGAAATAAGCTTCTTACGACTCTCAAAGCAAAGCAATGCAAAAGCGAGGTGGAGAGTGTGTTGAGTGTTGCGTTGCTTCTCCGTAGCTCACTGGCGGATTCAAGAATCTATCCTTCTCTCTCTTCTCGCATTAGAATGCGTGTGTTAGAAAAGGATAGATAAGGGGCAGTCACGTGATCTTCGCCTCCTCTTCTATCCTTTTCTAACACATGAGTTCTAATGAGAGAAGAGAGAGATATGGACAATGTCTTGGATCCGCTATAGTGCTGTATAGCTTTCGATGGTCTATGAATAAACGAGTCGTAATTTTCTTGTCGAAATGATTTGAAGGTTGAGCATCTTTTCGTCGGCTGATGTATTAGTAATATCATGTAGTCGTGGTGGTTCTCAAAAGCTATAGGAGCGAAGTGAAGCGCTGGAATAGAGCGTGTTTTCACTCTTCCTTTTTGGGGAGAAGCTCTAAATTTAATTGCTTCTCTAAAAGAGACTTACCAGCGGCTTCCAGCTAAATCCTACTTGACGACTCTATATATTTTCGAGTTGCTTCCGAGCGGGACCGATGGGCTTTCTGCTATTATTTCTTTTGTTAACAACTACGATTAAAAAGTCACTGAGTCGATTTTGGAACGAACCGCAACGAAAAGAGCGGCATCTATATCTATAAAGTGGCATAGTCTATAGAGGGTTTTAGTAATAGCGGCAGCCGGTGCTGATGAGCGTTCCAAACAAAGACAGTCTGTCTCTCTTGCTCTCACGTAACCCTCATGTGCTGTCATCTCGCTCTAATTTATAAAATCGTATATAGAGACATTTTTCGTGAAATTTTTTGGCTGATACGAATTCCTCGAGGTATTTTAACGCGATTTTGACAATAATTCGTCGTGAAACAAGGCCCTGTACACGAATTTCAAAATTAGAAAGAGATGGGTATACATTAGGGGTCACAGGAGAGTCAGTGAAATGCTTTGGAACGCTACGCGAATTTTATCACAACCGATTGCGAACGACGAGTACACAGTAGCGCACCGAGAGTTTCTTCATCTCTCTCTCTTTTCTCCATTAAGAAACGTATGTGAGACAAGGATGGACAACGGGATAAAACCCCCTCCTTCTGTCCTTTTCCTACTGAAACATTCAAATGGGAAATGAGAGAGATGGAAGAGATCCTGGTTGCGCCAGTGCGAGTGCATTATTGTTGTGGTTATTGGCTAACCGTTGACTTAGCACTGAGACCGTCTGTTGAATAACCAGAGTAACCGACGAGAAAGATTTTTAGGTTAGAGTTAGAAGAAGGATTTTCTTGCCTTCTACATGTTTTTTTCTTCTTGTCTTGTTAGTTACCATTTGTTTTTTCTTTCACTATGAGTAAATGAATAACCATTCATTGAGTCTATTTGAAAAAACCGACGAACGGTATTTTTATCTAAAATGGCACGATCTATCGATTGAATAACCAGCCTAACCGAACGTAAGATATTTTTTCCTCCGTGTCTTTTAAATAACACTTTTCAAGCCGAGGAAGTTTCGATGAAAAGTCGAGAAATTCGTTAAAATTCAGGCTAAGCCTTGTACTAGCGACGAATTAAAGATTGCCGCGAGATTTTTACGACATATAGTAAGTTTTACCTTCAAAGGTTCCGGTTCGGCCACTTTTCATACTCCTAACACTTTGCAGGCGAGAGGCCGGTGCGGGTTAGGCGGCAAAGCCGTTGCAGATCAGTCCCACACTCACAACCATCACTGAAAATGTGTGAGAATCTCGAGACAATCTTTAATTCGTCGATAGTACATAATCAAGATTCTTGTCCGTGAAATGCTATTCGGGAATTTCCATGTTTCGTTCCACTTGCGTGCTCCCCAATTTGGCGGGAAATTCAACATTTCTACATAGAATTAAAAAAATTGGAAAATGTGTATATTCGACGCCTAAAAGTAGCCCGGAATTCCTCTGTGTGCCAGCGCACACTGGATCGATACATATTTTTTTCTGGACATGGAAAGTTGTTTTATGTTTTAAATATGTTAGAGTTGATATTTGCTTCCAAAAACCATGTTAACTTACCCACTTTATGCTCTGTAACGAACTATTTCACTCATATTTTAGTACCCTTGCTAACTGAATGGAATTTCCACTGAATTTCCATGTCTTCGTTTTCACTCCGTTTTTGCCCAATTGGGTGGGAAATTCAAAATTTCTTAGAGTTAAAAATTGAAAAATGTGTATATTCGACGCTAAAATTAAGCAGCCCGGAATTTCACTGTGTGGCTGCGCACACCGGATCGAAAAAAAAAACATTTTCATAGACATGTTGTTTCATGCTTTAAAAATATGTAAGAGCTGATAATTGCTTCCAAAAACCATGTTAATTAACCCGCACTATATGCTCTAAAACGAACTACATTTCACACATTTTTTAGTTATACCTAGCAAACTTTTGTGTTTATTCTTAATTGTTATTTACAAAATTAAGTCCAAATAATTTCATTTTTCGAGCCACTGTGCAGAGGTTTGAGGAGTAAAAGCTATAACGGCCGGATTGAGTGGTTGATGGCTATTTTTGACGAGGCGCTATATCGTGATAACGCGTCTACCGATCGTTGGCATTTTTAAGCGAGGCAGTTGCACCAGCGATTGGGAGGGGGGTGGGGGAGACAGAGTCCAGGAGAGGAGTGCGGAGGATGGGGGAGAGAAAGGCGTCGGGATGCACATTCCGAAATACTGCCGCGGTGTCGATGATCCGTAAAGATATAAATGCCTAATAATTTCCATAAACTCTCGCCGGCCGATCTTTTGCCTTCTCATCGACGAAGCGACTGCATAGAGAAGCGATCTGCCGAGGCTTAGATTCTCTCTCTCTCTTTCCTTCTATTGCTATTCCCCTTCCTCTCTCTCTCTCTCTCTCTCTCTCTCTCTCTCCCTCTGTCTCTCTCCCTCTCTCTTCGACTCTCTCACTTTTTCACCAAGAGTGGTGATGCCACCCACCGCGCCGCCGCGCGCCGGCCGTCGACAATCTTTTAATTGAAACTTTATTTTCTCACGAGTAACTTATTATTCTGCCCCGGCTCCATCTAAAATTGAATTTTCATTTACTACAAACGCTATCATTCCTGATGACTTTGATTAATCTCGTTTATAAACCCCGCGACCCCTCCCTCCACTATTTTTTCTTCGCGCTATACGCAGATAAAAGTTGACTGTGAAAATGCGTTTTCGCGCTCATTTCCTTCAGTTAGAGTTTTTGAGGGGCTAAGAGGAGGAAAAGAAAGCAGTAGGATACTTGCGCAATCTAAATATGAATCTCTGAATAAAAAGAAGTAGAACGGATGGTTCCGTTTAATTTGTTCAATTTTGGTTAAAAAGTGGGGGGGGGGCTTGAAAAAATGTGACGACCCCGTTTTCTTTTCTTCTCACTATTCTATGAAAAGGGGGGCTTAGGGTGTTGCGACCTTTGTTTTTCTATTTTTAGGTCCTTTCCTGAAAAAGTGGGGGGGGGAGCTGAGACCTAAAAGTCCCCTTCACGCACATTCTTGTCTACACGTTAGTGTTGCCAGATTAGAGGTTATAAAAGGGTGTATATGTATATTTATATTGAGTTTAATGGAAAATATACGGCTTACAGCCGAACATCTGGCAACATCGATCCAAGTCTTTGCTAACAAAAACAATCTACAATTTTTGACCGAACAGTAAAATTTGAGGGGAGAGGAGTCAAGACTCTCGAGATTGAATTTTTTCAAATCTATTGTTTCAATCTTTTAAAATACCGCGATTAGATTTAAGCTATTGAAACAGCGAGCGGGTATGCGGTGGTTTTTCTTTCATGTTTACAGTACATTTGAAAGGGACAGTCAAATTACTTTCCTGTTTTGTCAAAAATAAATCAAAACCTCCGTAATCACCCTCGCCGTGCCGCATCGCGTTAGATCCATCTCCAACGCCACAAGTCTTAGGTAGTTAACTATTCGTACTTAACGGTCCTGGTTTTGCATACTCTGTAAATTGAAGGCGCTCTGCTAGCTCCGGACGCAACTCTTCTTTTCTTATCATTGTCGCGTTGGTGTCTTTTGCTCACGTATTCGCGTCTCTCTTTTTGTATTGTTTCCTGCTCATTTCTTTCCTTTTATTTTTTATTTATTTTCTTTTTTTCACATCACCATCGTGTTTCCCTCACATTCTTCATCTGATGTTTTAATTTTTTTTTTATTTTTAATTTAGACACAATTTAAAAAAAAAAAAAAAAAAAAAAAAAAAAAAAAAAAAAAAAAAAAAAAAAATAACTCAATTTTCCACAAAGTGATTATTTTTAATAAACCGGTAACTTGTAGTTATTGAGGAGTCGTTTATGTGCCTATACGAATGATATTTGAGTTTCTTGTGAACATTCCCTGTTCTGTCCTTGAAAAATAAATTGTCGGTTTTGAGCCGTGCCCTAATAAGAGTATGAGCTTGAGTAAAAACATAATTTCTTTTTTTCAGCTGCATTGTGCTCAAATTTTTTTCAGGCTCAATTTTAAATTCTGTAGTTTATTTAAATTTATTTTTCTTTCATTTAATTATTTTTTTTGTTGGTCAATTGTGGTATCTGTTATGGATCCGTTTCCATATAGCTCTATAAAAAGTGTTGAACCCTCATGTTCGTCAAATCTCTCGCCAGGATTTATCGTTAGAAAATTGCGAGTTTTTCTTATTTCTGTATGATGTAGCGACATTTTACGAGCCGAAACTCTGGTGAGGGTTCGGCAGTGGCGGCCCGAGCAATGCGGCAACAATGTATTCTCTCCACTTGAATCTATGTAAAACACTCGATTTTTAGGAGGTTGAATTACACCCTCCAAGATATCGATACTTTTACTTTGGTTTAAATGGAAAGTAAGCATGACTGCTATTCTATCGTCATTCAGATGCTGATAATTATCTCATTGTCAGTATAAGTCAAAGAGGATCGGTCTCAACGGTGACCTTCACCCATCGTGCAACTTGACGGACGATTTTAAACTAATTGATTATCAGGTCTTAAAATTCGCAAGGTTTACAAAAAGAGAGGCGAGGGGGAAAGAGTGAATAGGAAGAAAAGTAACCTTTCCGTGTATCAAAGCTGTTATCATTTTCTTGGGGGCAGAGATAGCTGTAGTCGTCGTGGTGGTCGCTGAGAGAGAGAGAGAGTGAGAGAGAGTGAGAGAGAGGGGAGAGAGAGAGAGAGAGAGAGAGAGAGAGAGAGAGAAAGAGAGAGAGAGAGAGAGAGAGAGTGGGAGGAACAGAAGAGAGAAAAAGAGAGGAGAGAGGGAGAGAGTTAAAAGCTCTTGAATTCACCGGAAGTTGATTTAAAAGGGTTGAAATTCTATTCAGCTTGAATTCGCGTGACTTCGTCCCGTTCGTCATTCGCCTATCCCCGACTTTTCACTCTCCCCTCCCCTCCCTAACACTCCCCTCCCTCTCCCCCCCTTCACGACACCGTTTTACAGTCTGACTTGAAGAGTGACCGCTGGCCGGTGTTCGGCGCTGCACCGCGCCGCGTCGCGGTGGATAGACGCTGGTACGCTACGCTCAGAAGTAAGCAGGCGTGCATCGTGTTTTCTTTCCTAAAATGTTGACATTCCTTGACAATGGAAATAAAACTATTCGCGTCTGTTTAATATATATATGCAACAAAGTTGCCAGCATGAGCGGCTGCGACAGTTACTTCGCGGCAGGGGGTGAACGAATGACCTGTGTGACTGAGGGTCCGTTGCAAGCTCACGCTAATGTTTGGTTTATGGGTCTGGGTCCGAAAAAGAAAAACACAAGTCCTTGGACAAACCGGAAATGGCGTCACTAGACTTTTGCATGGGTGAGGGGAGGGATCATGGGGGTACATCCCCCATCAGGAGTGTAGGCCGGAGGCCACATCACAGTTATCAAGGGGTTGCAAAGTAACGTTTTTTTATGCACTTTTAAGCTATTTCGGAGTAAAATTTGAGCCATCTTATTGCTGCCAAATTAACCAAATTATATTTCGAGGCTCACATTTAATCGGATAGAAAATTTAGTAAAATTAAACAAACAAAGCTATATGTTAGATCCAATTATGACGTGAATTAACTAATCAGAATCAATGATTTTTTAATCGGTTACGTATCTAGAAAACAGTAGGGATACGACATTATTTGTGTCGGTCCTAAATACAATGCTCTGAGATTGAGCAGACAATTTTGACCTTCGAAGCTCTTTTAATTATAATTAATTATTGATCATTTTGGTTTAATTTCCTCTAATTCCGCTAATTTCCTTTACAATACGTTTTTTGTTAGTCATATTTTATCATTCGAGGCTCGGGCGAAAATTCGAGGTTAGGAACTTTTTGGCGGACCCCAAACACTAGAATAAAAGAAAACCATCAAGGCAATCAGGAGTGTTGTTGAGTGTTGTCCCTCACCATTGAGTCACTTTGTTCACCTCCTCCTTGCGGGATACGGGTAAAATCTGCATAGGAGTCATCCATCAATCATTCAATCATTCAATTCGGGGGGGGGGGAGGGAGATGAAAAAAAAAAAAAAAAAAAAAAAAAAAAGCACAACAGTTAAGTTTCGGGTGAAAATCTTCCCGAAACCGAATTATAAACCCGCTTCTTCTCCTGTTCCCTCTCTATTTTATCTGAAAGAGGGGAGGGTGACCGCCCACTTGCGCCTTCGCCTCCCTTTATTACCTTCACTGTTGAGCTGATGGCTCCAATCCTTTGCGTAGACAGATTTTCTTCGAGGAACTCTAATCAGAGCTGGAATTTAGACTGCAAAATCGAAAATGTGGCAACTACGCTAGAATATTTTCTTAACCCTCGGAAAATCATTCCCTGAGGACCGATTCCTTTCCCTTTTTCCCGCCGTGCTTTTTGTTTGAAATCAAGTATGTGCGTGTCCTGTCTCGGGGTCTTGATCGCTGTACGTCGCGTCGCTCTGGAGCAATCCGATTCCGAACGAGAGCAGCTCACCACTTATGGGGAGCGTCTCAAACTCTGTCCTTTTCGACCACTCACTAAATTCAGGGACAGATTCCCTGGGAATAAGGGACAGTTACAAATTGCGAATAATACATGCGGGCATTCGGTATGTACGGGACCCCGTGGCGTCTAAAATGCGGAAGCTCCGATACCCATATACTTATATTCATACCCCCCCCCCCCCCGGTATGTATTCAATTCCAGTGCATACCGAGTCTCATTTCTAAGTGACATATTTATGAATACATGTAAGTAGGCTCTTCTGATTCATTATCGAGGATCTCAGCTCTCAACGCCGCGCCGCCCGGCGCCCGCGTGAGAGAGTGAGCGAGACTGAACGAGAAGTGATTTATTACCCTCAGGCCAGTGTCCAAACAGCGCCAATTATTTCATCCTACCCCCCCCCCCCCCTCCGTCTGCCAACCCCCCCCCCCCCCCCCCCCCCCCCCCCCCCCCCCTCCAACCCTTCATCTCTAACACCGCGGTGTGCGCGCCGTGACAATACAAATGCGGCGCACAGTCTGTTGCCGGATTTCGAGAAAAAAAAAATCGCTGATGAATTTAGAAGTAGGCACTGGTCGTTTCAAAAGTGTAGGCGCACCTAGACCGATAATCTTTGGAATTTACCAACTTTATTTCTCATGCTAAATGGTAAATGTTAATAATTCAATTCCTAAGGGGCTTAAACTTTTATTTAAAAATGAGGAGTTTGATAATTTTTTTGGACAGTTAAGACTATTTCTTATTAACAAAGCCCTTTACAGTGTGGAGGAGTTGTGGGCTAATACTTAAAACTTAATTTAATTTTAAGAACCATCATTATTATTATGTACTTATCTGTTTAGTTTTGTTTTATTCTTTTTCCTGACGTGTATTTCAAGCTAATGGCTCTTATGTACAAAAATTAAATAAATAAATAAAAAAAAAATAAATAAATGGAATGAAAACAAGTTCTAACCGATGTTTTCTCATGGAAGAATGATTTAAAATCAAAACTTTAAGTTCGGAGGCAAGTTCCATTTTGATTGGAAGAAATGAAAATTGAAAATTCGCCAAAGATTTATCAACGATCTAGATGCACCTATACATTTCTGAAACCAACTCTACGGTCCATATATCACACAGAAAACTCGCTCGGTTTTATCAAACCAAAAAAAAAAAAAAAAACTAAAAAATATTGTAAATTTTACAAATGTAAATTGTAAACTGTAAATTTTACTACTATCAAATGTAGATACATATATGTAATTTTCTACTTAGTTCATGTACCGATACTTGAATAAATCGAATACTCTATTTATGTTGATATAACTTGGCAAATAAGTATCGTACTTTAAACTACTAACACAAAAAACGAAAACTTAAAAAAAAAAAACGAAAACTAATTGATTAGCTGTACTTAACTAATAAAATTGGTACTTTAACGGATCAATTGGTACTCGTTTAAATTTTATCGGATAAGTACGCTACCAATAAATTAGCTTAAGCTTTCACACATTTAATTATTTCGCCGTACTAACTTTTTTTTTTTCAGAGTGCTTAAGAATATACAACAAAAAAGTATTACATAGAATTAATGTAAAAACTTTGTTCAGTCTGCTTAAGAAAAAAACATCAAAAAAGTATTGTAAAGAATTTAAAGAGAACTCTTTTGGCCAAAATACAATTTGACCGATGGGTTAAGAGTCTTATCATAGATCGACGGACAAAAGAACGCACATTTTTTAGGAACATAATTATTTTTGAGTGCTTGCATAAAAAAATTAAAAAGTAAAAAAAAAGAAAAAAGATTGATGAATCACCATACTTGTAGCTGATTTTTAGCATCATCAACCCAACAGTATGGTAAACTTTACAAGAAAGATATATAATTATAATGCCATCAAACGTGTGAGTAAGTTTAACCGACCCTTAGGAAATGTTTGGCAATTGTCTAGTTATAGTCTGTTATCGTACCTCTTGGTCGGGGCCAAATTCAACATTAAGTATGGCAAATTTCATTAATAATTTTTTCTATCAAAGGTCATAAAATTCTAAAAAGTAAAGCATCCCCATTTATCAAAGTTTGGACCCCCCCCTCCCCCCAAGGTGATAGCGAAACAGTGAATTTTATAGATTAAAAGTTTAAATAAATGAAAACTCTAAAAGCACTTAATTCCTGCTTTTGGGATAGAATTAGTGGCTTTTCACTCTTGTACATTACATGTCACTGGAAAAATAGAACGTGTTCTGGACACGATCAGGATGGGCGATATGAAGACATACTAGTACGAAACGTGTTTTCGCTCTTGTACATTACATGTCACTGAAAAAATAGAACGTGTTCTGGACACGATCAGGATGGGCGATATGAAGACATACTAGTACGAAACGTGTTTTCACTCTTGTACATTACATGTCACTGAAAAAATAGAACGTGTTCTGGACACGATCAGGATGGGCGATATGAAGACATACTAGTACAAAACGTGTTTTGAGCGCTACCTGATCAGGTTGTTGACACGGAAGTTTGTGTCTGAAACACATCTCGTTAGTCGTGCTCTGAACACGATCGGCGTACGTTCAGAACACATTCGCGCATTAGTGTTTTCACATTACCCATCCTGATCGTGTCCAGAATACGTTCTCTAATCAGTGCTATATAACATGCAATAAATGAGTCACTTCCATAACTCGTAAATGTGCTTGCGTATATCTGTTAAGCTTCCCGATACAATAACATCATTCAAGATAAATTGCATCTTTGTCATTACATTTTGCCCCTGAAATATACTCGGGGTAGTTTTTACGCGAACAATTTGCAACCACGTTACAATTCGCTTTACTGAAAATTCCGCGTGTATCGTAATATACACGCGGCTATTTCCTATGACTCCACCATTCGTATGATGAGTTTTTTACGCCCAGTACATAACTGTATGCAGGAATGCTGGAGGCTTCGCGCGAACGGAATTGATTTCATGCGGAGGAGTACCAACACGGAGATTTTTTTTTTTCCCCCCCGTGCATTAAATATAAGTATTTTATTCCTTGGCGGAACGATTTCTCAGGACTGGAAATCCCATAAATAACAAGTGATCGAATGAAACTTGTGCTCTCTTATCTCATACTTCATTTTTTTTATGCAGTGTAGCGCTTCCCTGATAAGGAAGACGTAACACATATTTCCCGACCTACTATAAACATTCTTTATTTCCAACTTTTTATTTTTCTTTCAAACTGCGCATCAGAAAAGTATGAATGGATTATACTTATTGCAAGTTCGAATCTCCCGCATGTTTTCGTTATGCGGGCCGAACTTCTTCGGTTGCACATTTTCTGCTATAAATACGCATAGAGAGTATCTACAAATGACGATTTTTATTCGCACAGACTATAAAAAGAATGAATATTAATATGGATGGGTATTCATATTAAGTATTGATTTTTGAGTCATTTCTGCGGCAGTTTGTTTGACGAACACACTGAAAAAATTGAAAGAGTAAATTTTACCCTTACACATAGTTGGTTCCTAAATTGTATAGCAATTTGTATGTTTAAAAATATCCATCCAATCGTGAATATTAATCGTGTGACGATAAATATTAATTTAATAACTGTAAATATTAATCGAATGACTGTAAAAAAACAACGAAAAGTCCATCATTATTTAACCATCACTCTATCGCACAATCGGTTTTGTGTCGCACTTTACAGTTAACTAAATCCAAACTGCTACACATTATAGGAACCATCAAAGGGCAAAATTCACCCTTCCGATTTTTTCAGGGCATACAACCTCTATAATGCAATCAATCATGCTTACATGTCCGGGACATATGATGACCCTCATTTTTTCGATGACATCACAACTCAGAATTGACCACGTTCTTTTTTGGTATATAAACTCGATAGTTTCGCTTTTGGCGGCATACACATACCACGTGCCTCACTTGAAAAATGTAGAATAGAGCATGCATATGTGTATGGAGCTGACCTTTAGTGTTTTTTATGGAGCCAATGAAAAAACTCGGTGAACTTAAAAATATTGATGCCTATGGTTTGGTTCATCAGTCATCAGCTGATGTGGAGCCGAATGGAACTGCATCGTTATTTTGGTTCCGTCTTGCTTTACCTTGGTTCCGGTTCCGATTCTGGTTCCACATTAAGTTGGTCTTTCGGTTTCGATTCTGATTTCAAACGTTGTCGTTTTTGAGTCACAATAAAATACAAACTACACTGAGATAATTCCTTTCAATCGAAGGTGTATTTCGTTTGATTATCAATATGCTCGTTAGCATATATTAGCTTTAAAATGAGTTCAGTGAAATATCGATAGGTACAATTATTCTGTAAGTCAAACATGTCGCTTAATTTGAATTTTGTTTGATCATAAATATAAGTGGCTTGCTCTTTGCATAGGAAAAACACAAGCCGATTTCGGTTTGCCTTGGATTGCGATGATTTGCATACACTGAGAGAATTATTTTTTTAATCCACGGTGTATTTCGTTTACTCTGTGTTAAGAAACTGCCACTGGTGGCTCGTGGAGGTGAGGTGACGAAAATGAGAGGTGCACAGGATTATTTTTGAAACGCTTTTCACCTAAACTTTTTTGAAAATTCCGTGTTTCATTGACACTTTTTGGACTATTGAAACAAAGAAAGATGGAATAATAACCAATTTAACCTTTTTATACATTATTTTTAATTTTTTTTCTTTCTCCTCCTTCAAAAAATGTAAGGCGATGGATCCCTGTCGCCTCACTTGCCTCACCTGGCGAGCCGCCACTGGAAACTGTACAGTAAGATATTGACCAAGAGGAAACTCCTTTAACCCAAGGAAAATGTCTGCTGCTACAAGTAAAAGATCCTTTGTTGTAAAAGTGATTCTCCTTCATGCAATCAGAAATTACTTCGCGCAAGGAGAACCGTCACAAGTAAACGTGTTTCCTTGTTTCTAAAGAAGTAATTTCTCTCAGTGTAGGTGCAGATCGGGTCATCACGAGCCATCAGATCATTCGCGGAATGAAACTTCCGTAGGGACAGGCCGCGATTACTGAATCACCCCTCAAACACATCCGTGACCTTTTTAAATTATTCGTCGAGGAGTTTAAAAAAGAGGCGGGAAAATAATTAGAGATCTGTAGATGTAGAAGAGTTGAGTGAAATGAGCTCGGTGTAAAATTAGAATATATTTGACTTCATTGCGATTCTTTTCCAAGATTCCAAACTTCCTCTTGCACTTGTTTACTCGTCTCTTGCCTCTTCCGCGCCCCCCTTCCGCGCCCCCCTTCCGCGCCCCCCTTCCGCGCCCCCTTCCGCGCCCCCCTTCCGCGCCCCCCTTCCGCGCCCCCTTCCGCGCCCCCCTTCCCACCCCTCCATTAGAACCTTACCCTTTCCTACCCCCTTCTTCTCGTCTAAGTATTTAACTCCACCACGGTTGTGTTTATTCTTTCGCAGTGTTTACCCCTTTGATGAATTTATTTACTTTTTTCCGCGGGGGGTTGATTCAGGTAGAAAAACTTTCTAATTAGCACTCCGGATTCACGAAAAACAAGGTACAGGTCGAGTACATACAAGTTTAAACGTTCCTTTTACGAGACTATTTTTTTAATCAATTGTGACAATTAGAAAATGGAGGAGTTTGCCAGAGATACCTATAGTCGAGGTATTATTTTCAGTACCTACTAACTACTTACATCTGCAGGCGTTCTACAATGGGGACCAAAAATTCAGGCGCACTAGCGTTGATGACAGTTTAACCCTTTCTTGGATAGCGGTATACACATGTGTACCATTTTATGTAACATGTGATTCAATGGAATTTAAATGGACATTTTTCAAAAAAGTTGTGTGACCCATCAAAGTTTTTAAAAAAGTGTCCTCTTTCAAACGGTCTAAATGAATCTCAAAAAAACTCAAATCCCAGAATGCGTGCATGAAAGGGTTGACATGACTACTGGAAATTTGAACATGTTTTCCAGCACGCTATAAGAACTGAAAGATCCCAAGCATGGATCCCATTACCGGTTTCCGTCGCAATTCTACCAGACTGACGCAAAAAAAAAAAAAAAAAAAAAAAAAAAAAAAAAAAAAAAAAACTCAGGGGAATAAAAAAAAATGAATAATTCGTTTAAACTGAATAGTCGCGGTGGAAGTGGAAGATGGCTAGAGCGAGAAAGCATCGGCGGGGGGGGAGGGGGGAGGGGGGGAGGACGAAAAATATGAAATAATGTGTTTATACCTCCTTCGTAAAGCGATCCTTACTTAACTACTACGCGAGTCCCATTGAAAGAGCAGCCCCTGAGCTGAGAGAGCACAGATACGATTTTGATTGACGAGGGTCGTAACAGCCACACACCTTATTGACTATAAAACAATGCCCAAAGGGTCTCATCAATGGCTCTTAATGAAGATGAATGCTTTTATTCGTTGTAGTTCGCAGCTTTCTCGATACATCAAGGACGAGACTCCGGAGCCAGCCGCCGCACACCTGGTTAAATCTAACCGATTTGGCCAAAGCCCGGAAGTTGAAACCACCGACATCTATAACTATGTATCATTCAAAACTTTTCTGCTCTCAATGTAGCTATTGCACACTTTTGCTATAAGCGATTTAATAGTCGATTATGGCGTAAAAACCTCATAAAATAACGATGGCGGCACTAAAAACTTCCAAAATCCACTCCTAAACTCAATAAACGCAGTTATTTGCGCGAGCGTAATGGTGGCCGAAGGCACTAACAATGAGAGATTCCTATCTTAATTTCGTCACTCTTTCTATGCTGACAAGGATGATTCACAGAGTAATTAGTCATCTGAGTGATGATCCGCATCCGATGAATGGTACCGCAACACCAAGTGTCACCGGTGTCAAATGAAAGTAGTCTCTTATTGGTCACTTCTTGATGGAGTTTCAGAATTGTTAGATAGGAATCTCCCATTGTTAGTGCCTTCGGCCACCATTACGCTCCCGCAAATAACTGCGTTTATTGAGTTTAGGAGTGGATTTTTGGAAGTTTTTAGTACCGCCATCGTTATTTTTTGAGGTTTTTACGCCATAATCGACTATTAAATCGCTCATAGCAAAAGTGTGCAATAGCCCCATTCACACTTTTAAACTTCATTCGATAGCTTATTGTAGCTTTTACGAGATTTTTCAGTAAATTAATCGACCGAATCGTGTGTAAATTTCTGCGGGAAAACGACAAGCATTTAAAAGTATATAATTTACTCTTCAAAGAGAAAACTTAGCTTAAAGTTTAGATGAATTACTCTTATATGTATGCCTTACGTCCGTTTCACAACTCAAATGAAAGAAATTACTAGGCATTGATGGGCAAAAATAATTTTTTGAAGAACCATGAATAATTAACTAAAATTATTCGCATTATTCTCATATGTTACTCCTATTACTAAATCAATGTTTATTACACTACCAGTCATTCACCTCATGGCAGGTGAATATGCTGGTAGTGTCAAAACTTCGATTAAATAATAAGAATAATGTGTATAATTTTAGTTAATTTTTCTTGGTTATTCAAAAAATGGTTTTTGCCCATCACTGGTATTAGGACGGTTACTCTTTAATTTTCAAACAGTGAGTTATTTGATGGTTGATATTTATAGATTTTGTCGTGAGATACGCACAAGTTCAAAGTTACGTAGTATTGATCTAGGAAAACAACACTTATTTCTGTGTTCCGATGACGTCGTCATCGCAATTTTTTTGTAAAAATGAAGTCATCAGTGCGCACTGGATTAAGTACTACCTACTATTTTTTGTTTATCATGCATTTTTTGAACTATTTTCTTGAAATCAATGCGTTCTTGGCAACCTAACCTGTAAGATGCATTCTTCGCATTTATTATTTACAAATAGAATGCTGTCAAAGTCCTGTCTTTGTCTCATTAACTGTTCCAATTGATAGACTGGGTTATTTTGTTTAGGGGTAGAGCATTATGTATACACGGTTGTTTCCATGACAGCTTTTGGCCGAATTTTCTTTGCGAAGAAATTTTTAGATTTTTTAAAAGGCCCATAGTTCTTGGCACAAAAAAATACGATTTGAAACTATTTTTATCAGCAGAAAAACCACGTAGAACTCACACTCAACCAACAAATACAAAATAATTGTCCGAGAACGACAACTTAGTTATCACATATTTTGGCTCTTTGTGTTAGGTTAGTCGTTTTATCCTCGTTCATTTTCGTAAATATTTTAATTTCTTTTGACAAGTCCCGTTCGTGATTCTTAAATGGGTCTGTTGCATACTTTTGCTACAACAATATAGAACCTTGATTCTTATGTAAAATTCGGCGAAAAGAACGATGCGCACATTAAAAACGTTCAAAATCCACTCATTAACTCAGGAAATCACTTCAATTTCAAACAGCCCGCGCTACACTAGACACTATTTGCACCGGTATACTTCTATACTCTGACGGAAGCACCGTGAATAAGTAAACAGCATCGTAACTACATAATGATGGAATTTTCTTCTAAATACATGAACAATTGGCTGCATTTGCTGTCTGGTTTTTTCGGTTTATCAAAGATTACAAGATAATATAAGAAATATAACGCATCTAAACGAAACATTCCAATATGTTTGTAAGTTCTGTTCAGTGTTCATGTTTACATAAACGAGATGGTTCCATCTATGTAGTTACAAGTCGGTGATATAGTGTCTAGTGTAGCGCGGGTTGTTTGAAATGGAAGGTATTTTCTGAGTTAATGAGTGGATTTTGAAAGTTTTCAATGTGCGCATCGTTATTTTCGCCGAAATTTACGTTAGAAACAATGTGTCAGATTCAGTAGCGTACACAAGAATTTGTCTTTCTCTCTCTTGCCCCTTTTGAACAAGTGTGTAAGAAAAGGACGGAAAAAGGGGCTGGAACGTGTCTTCAGCCCCTATCTCTTTCCTTTTCTAGTGCATACACTCAAACGGGAAAAGAGCGAGAGGGACTAATTCCTGCATACGCCAATGGTCATATTGATGTAGCAAAAGTGCGCAACAGACCCATTCAAACTAAATCTTGGAACACAACACAACAGCCAGGAGTGGAGTCCTTTATGATCCCAGAATCTAAAATCGCAACAGACCCATTGCACCTGGAGAATGACCTGCAAGGATCCGAAATGATCATCGTCGAAAAACTTTTTAACATTGAAATAATCAGTACCGATAAAGTGAAGAGAGTACTTAAAACCAATGTGACTTGGAAAGCTTTAGAGGATCATTTCAATTGATTTTAACTCGCTAATTTTCGGCCATCAAAGATGAAAAATTTGACCTCTGTGCGCTGCCAACAACCACTACTCCCTCTAAATCGCCCGACTCTCCTCTAATGATAACGCTATCTTCCCCCCTTCCCCTCCACCCCAAACACTGCTTTGATTTTACTCTTCTTTGTGTGCATGCGGAGGCGCTTGTTTTTCAACTTCCGTTTAAATACTCTATCACAGTTTTGATCTGTGCTCCCCGATCCTATCAGAATTAAGGAGTTTGAGTTTTATATATACATATATACATAGATTCGGCCTCGAAGTTCATCGGGCGGAAATGGCGCCCAACTCCAGATCGTTTTTCTTCATTACAGGAGAAAAAGATCAAACTGCCGTTTCCTTGATCGGTAGCTGATGATCCAATGAGATTCCAGCAATCATTAATGTGAGCTTCATCGTTTCAGACTCGAAACTTATACTTTTGTGTCCTATATTCAGAGAATGAATATTTCAGTCGTATATCGGAGCTAAAACTTGTCGGGAAACTATAGGATCATCAAGGTCTGTTTTTATCGCAATATTGTTTATAGTAAAGTTTACATTCATTTCCATACTTAAATGGGTCTGTCGCAAACTTTTACTACAACAATTAAGAGAGAATAATCTAATGTAAAATCGCCTGAAAAGTCCATTGGTGGCATCAGAAAGTCATAAAATGCAATAATAAACTCACAAGAGGCATTTAGTGAAGTCCAAGATCGCGGAAAAATATCGAGCAATTTGTATGCATGCACCACGAACATCCAAGGATAGCCAACCTCACAATATCGATCACAACCAATAACAACGTAAACAAACACATAACCTTTACCTCCAGTGAGGTTGTCAAAGTTGGCCATCCTTGGATGTTCGCGGTGTATGCATACATAAATTGCTTGATATTTCTCAGCCATCTTGGATTTCATTAAACGCCTCTTGTGAGTTTATTATTGCATTTTATGACTTTCTGATGCAACCAATGGACTTTTCAGACGATTTTACATTTGATTATTCTCTCTTAATCGTTGTAGCAAAAGTTTGCAACAGACCCATTCCCTGTCTAAAACAATACTATTCCTGTATAGAAAATAATGCTATTCTCGAGAGGTCTTTGGTCTTATGATAAGAGAGATCGGATGAGCTACAAAGGTTTCAATACAGATGTCTTTAATTATTTTGAACGAAAGAGTTCTGGGATTTTATTTAGTTTTATTCTATTCAGTAACGAGCGTCACTTAAATACATCACTGAAAAAAAAAAGGACTGGTAGAATTTACCATCTGTAAAGCTGATTTTGGAGTCTGCTATCAAGTATGGTGAATTTTACCATCATATGGTAAATGCATCGTACCTTGTGGTGAAACGTACCTACATTTATCTTAATTTACCATCAAAAGGTACATTTAGCATATGATAGTAAAATGTACCATACTTGATATAGCATACTCCTAAATCGTAGCTATACAGATGGTAAATTCTACAAGTCTTTTTTTTCCGTGTACATCCAGCGACGCGACGATAGCGTAAGGTGCTTTGCGCGACAGCACCTAAAAATTCGGTCGGTTATTGCTCATTGAAATCATGGAATATAAGACTAGTGCATGGACTGGCTGAATAAAGGGTTACTATTGGCCCTTCTACATATAATATAGTTTTTATGGAATAGTAAAGCTCTGTAACCAAACATACCTCCGCTGCATTCGTTACACTAAAGCCCCTTTAAAACGCATTTGTTCAGTGTATTGAATGCAGCGGAGGGGCTTGATTATAGAGTTTTACTTTTCGATAGACATATTATAGCGGGGAATCAATGATAAAACCTTCAGCCAGTCTACCATAGATCTTATTCAATGATTTCAAAGATCGTCCTATACAGGTGGTGCAGGTTCTAGGGTTCGTTTGCTTCGATGGCGGCTCGTGCTATTTGGCAACACTGTCTTCACTCCATTTGATTATGTGTTTAACAATCGATTACTGGTGAAGCGCTGCTTCACTTTCGAATCGATTGTTTTACGTACAATCAAATGAGGGGTTAACATAGTTGCCAAATAGCACGAGCCACCACTGGTTTGCTTGAAAGCCAGAAATTATGATCCAAGCACACCTTATACACACAGGAGACAGTTCAATAACTTGATACGTTTTGACTCGACCCGATGGTTTCTTTTTTCGTTGGCTGGTAACAAGTTTCTGAGCTCGGTATAGCTCATTTTATGGTTCAAAATTTTGACAGGAAAAAAAAAATCAAGAGCTTCGATTGATAAATGGTAGGAAGAATAGAAGAGATATCAAGTGTGGCAACAAAACATGAAGATAACCTCATTTTTCTTTGCAAACAAACAGAAAAATAAACCCGAGTCGGAACTCGTTCTCCTATCAAGAAGCGAGCAACCAATTCAAATTGAGGAGAAGGTATAAGAAATACTGCCGCCTGCTATCAGAGCGGCTGTGTATAGTCAAAGCAAGTTTCACTCTGATTCGATTTGTTACAATTTTTAGTTACCGTTTATCTGACAGTCGATCACTGCGAGAGAAACGGAACTCGGAGGAAAACAAAAAAAAAAAACAAAAACAAAAACAAAAAACAAAAAAACAAAAAGAAACCTCAAGGGTGGAAACGAGATTTAGTTTGGGTGCAGGTTTACACAATATTAAGATAAGATTGATAGCACTGATTAAGCTTTCAATCAAAACCGAAAATAAAGCTTTCAAAAGGAAATGATGATTGTTCCAACCGATCCCGAGCCCTTCAAGCATGACCCGGCAACGCCTTTATCGCTCTGACACCACCCCCTCCCCACTACTTCCCCCATAGTCACGCTCGTCCAATCATCTACGGACGTAGGCTCCCTCTTCTATTTTAATTTTGAATGATATCGAGCCGCAAAAAAAAAAAGAGGGAAAAAAAAAGTTTCTTGTTTACACTTTCAAAAGCGACTTTAGTCACCGCTAAACCGCCAAGAAATGATTTCGGATCAATATTACCATTTAGCCTCCAAACAGAGTTGTGCAGTGAAGTTAGTTTCCATGCTTTCCCTTTCTATTTGAAGACCGCATCAAAGCGAATGCTTCATTAAGTCAGCTATCAAAGAATGTAAAGTTGAACTTTTTTTTCGCGTCTCATCTTCTTCGGAGAGTTTAGGAAGGGGCTGGCTCCTGGCTTCTCCCACCCCTTTCGTCACCGGAAGACTCAATTAAACAATTTCTATATGGTGACTTCAAATAATTTTGTCGTAACAACCTAACCTAACTTAACCTAACCTTTGAACCCTTTTATGATTGTGAGACAAACCTCCGCTAGCTCTCTTACAAGGGGAGGCTCAGAAGCCGCCGCCTCCGATTTTGAAAACAATTGCACGAAAATGTAGCTAAAGTAAAACTATTAGACCCGTGTTTCTCACTTTTTGCCAATGGGCCTTCCTAAAGCGTCAGGAATTTTTTGAAAGTTGCCGAAATTCACGTTAAAAACCCGAGCGGAGAGCGTTCCGAATATTTACGTGAATTTCGGCAACTTTCAAAAAACTCCTGACGCTTTAGGAAGGCCCATTAGCAAAAAGTGAAAAACACGGGTCTAATGGTTTTACTTTTGCTACATTTTCGTGCAATTGTTTTCAAAATCGGAGGCGGCGACTTCTGAGCCTCCCCTTGTTAGTAGAGTCAAATCTTTGCGGAGTTAAATATGCCTATCCGGTTATGTTTATAATTTCCCGTTATCATGAATTGAAAAATCTTGACGAATGTTTTGCTAAAACATCAAAAAATGTTTGTTTGGGTATATCCGAATTGGCTCCAATCAGAGGTCGGTCGATTTGGCTCCAATCGTTAAAGTCAAAGATTTTTTTTTTTTCGAAAAAGGAAAAAAATCCCTCCCACAAGACTGTCAACAAGAATAGTGGGCCCGCGTTAAAAAATGTTGTTTTCGATAGCTCTCAGTAACTTTTAAACAAAATTCAAGGAATTGTCGAATTTAAAGTAGTTTTTGAAACAGTCGTACTCTGTACAGTCATCATAGTCGTCATTTTCTCTAGGTTCGTATTTTCACGCGACCTTTTGGAATCTATTTTCACTGCATGTCTTTCATAATTTTTCTCCGTGCTGAACCAGGCTTGCTTAAAAACACATCATTCAGGGAAAAATTAAACTATTTCCATTTTCATACTGCCCTTAATTGTAAATAAATTGGTTTTGATTTAAATTCAAACCTGCGCGATAAGTCCTAAAATATATTAACCGAAAATTGGCTTGTTTATCCGTTGATATACTTACCATGCGGAGTATCAAACAGATCAAATATTTAGAAGCTCTACTTTATGTACATTTAGTGCTTCTGAAAGTATATTCATATTTTCTCTTCTTTGATCTTTTACTTACTGGCCTGCCTAACGCATAATCTAGGAA
Organism: Trialeurodes vaporariorum; assembly: GCA_011764245.1. NCBI lineage: Eukaryota > Metazoa > Arthropoda > Insecta > Hemiptera > Aleyrodidae > Trialeurodes > Trialeurodes vaporariorum. Next base: position 10,271,942 of record VMOF01000111.1, on the reverse strand, counting down.
CGTCGCATTTTGTCCATTTAAACTCATTAAAAAATATCGAGCTATTGGGTGCTTGGTGAACACCAGTGGCGAAGCGTGCGATTTGGCAACGTTCCTTTTCCCCCATTTAAACACATTAAAAAGGTCGGAATGCCTGGTCATTGCCGGTGACTGAATTCTTCGACTTTTTTAATGATTTTTTTTTTTTTTAAACAAGTTTTATTAATACGACTATACAACATGAGTACAATAATTGTTTTTTTCTTATGATAAATAGTATAAAATAATTACAGTATGATTTTTTTGTGAATATTTATGGATATAGTAAAATTTTCTTTAGTTTTATGGTCCTGAAAAAAAAAAAAGAATGAGAGATAAAAATGATGGTGACGATAATGATGACGATAATGATATATGGAATGAAGGGATGAAAAGATGGAGGAAAGTGAAGTGAAGGTAAAGACAATTCTGAGTGGAGAAGGGAAAAAAGGAGAAAAAAGTTGACCCCCTTCCCTCAGATTTTATGATAATAAATAATGAAATAATAAATTAATGAAATTAAATGGAGAAAATACATTGTTGCCAAATTTCACGCTTCGCTACAGGTGAACACTCTCGTAATCTACCTATATCTGTTTCGATGGTTGAAAAGCAAGGTTGCCTTTTTGCGTACTACGTCTTTTTGCGCTGGTTGAGGATCGAAGAACATCTTTTGATCGACGAGAGGAATCTTCTTCGTTGATGGTGATACAGTAGGTTCTCGAATTCAGACGATTTTTTTTTTTTTTTTTTTTTTTTTTTTTTTTTTTTTTAACCATATACTCTCTTTTGTAAACAAGGTCAAACCGAGCCCTGCAACGATGCTTTAAAGCGTGATAATTGTACGATTTTTTACCCCTCCAACACAAGAACAGAAAAGTTCGGAACTCTTTAAAGCTATAAGGGAACTTTTCTTAAGTTGCTAACTATCTGCGATACTTCTTGAGCACTTATTTATTATCGGGGATCCTCCTTGTTTGAACTGGAAACAGAGAGAGGCGAAAAAAAAGACAAACAAAAAGTTCATTTAATCAGCCTGTAATTGAAAACTAATTCCGAGATGAAGGAGAGAAAAGTTTCGGTTCATCTCTTATAAGAGAGAGAGTCTGAGGAGAAGAAAAATAAGACGAACCGAAGAAGATAAACCGTCATAAGCGCCGCTGGGACTCTGCTCGGTGCGCGGTGGCGGCTACACTTTCAAAATTAGACGACTATTTGCAGAAAGAAACCGATTCCAATTGATTTCTCATGTTTCGTTGGCTCCTTTCTGCAAAGAGCTAGCCAATTGATCTCTGTGAGACCGGTATATTTTCTGTTCATCCCCATTATTTCGTTGTTGCGAGGCGATCTCAGGATATCTCATGAGCCTTCAACTGAAAAATAGTGTTGTTACACTAAGAGAATGGGACTTTTGCACACTTTCGCTAAAAGCGATTTAATAGTCGATAATGGTGTAAAAACCTCGAAAAATAACAATGACAGCACTAAAAACTTCCGAAATTCACTTCGCGTAATGGTGGCTGAGGGCAGTAATAATGGGAGATTCCTATATCTTAACTTCGTCACTCTCTCTATGCTGCACAGAAAAAAATGGACGTGCTCCAGACACAAACTTTCCATGTTCTTGACACGAACGTACACACCAGTACGGGAACGAGTTCTGAGCGCAATCTATTTAGGTTGAGTTTGCGTCTGAAACGCATCCCGTCGTGTCCAGAACCTGAAATGTTTGTGCTCTGAGCACGTTACGTATTGGTGTGTATATAGACCAAGTCTGGAGCACATCCTTTTTTTTCTGTGTGACAAGGATGATTCACAGAATAGTTAGTCATCAGAGTAATGATCCACATCCGATGAATGGTATACTGTGACACTTAGTGACACTGCGCATGGTGTCACATGAAAGTCGTCTCTTATTGGTCATTTCTTGACGAAGTTACAATATTGGTAAATGGGAATCTCCCATTATTACTGCCCTCAGCCACCATTACGCTCTTGCAAATAAAAGCGTTTATTGAGTTTAGGAGTGGATTTCGGAAGTTTTTAGTGCTGCCATCGTTATTTTTGGAGGTTTTCACACCAGAATCGACTATATTAAATCGCTTATAATAAAAGTGTGCAACAGCCCCATTCTTCTTTTAATCCAAGGTGTGTTTCGTTTCTGTTAAAGAAACTGCACAGTGAAATATTGACGTAGGAGAAATTCCTGTAACACAAAGAAAATGTCTGCTGCTACAAGTAAAAGATTCCTTGTTGTGACAGTGATTCTCCTACATGCAACAAAACTTTACTTCGCGCAAGGAAAACTGTCTCAAGTAAACGCGGTTTCCTTGTTTTTAAAGAAGTGATTTCTCTCAGTGTAGATGAAAATATCGATTGTGCAAAATGTGAGGGGGAATAAATTAAAATCCTCAACACGAAGACTACAGAAATATTAGAGTAAGTTTTATAATAATTTTGTCTCTCTTTTTTTAACCCAATTTCAATTTTCTCTCGGCTAATCTAAATTCACAAAAATTGTCACTTCAATATATATGCGAATCTTTTCTCTAAGGCTTAAGCTATTTTGAACGCCTGTGAGGCAAATGGAAAGACGGAAATCTTAAAGTCACGTCTTAAAGTCGTCGTGTTTTGGAACTCGAACATTAAACCAAGGTTGCCACGTCCGTTGGGGTGCGGTTGCACAGATGAAACTTTCTTCATTCTCTCTTCTTTCCAGCCTAAAAGGATTTTAGAGCATGAGTGTCATGCTCTATTGAAATCGTTTCTACAAGGTCAATAATGCTTTTCTTATAGGAACGGCATGGTTCGGGGGTCCGCTCGGGGGATCGCTTGGTTTCAGTATCGAGAACGGGTTCTCGAGGACCGATTGACCCATGTGATTCCGCCAATCCGGTGTCCTCCCAATTTGTCGCTTTTTCTTTATGGCGGGAGTTTTTGGCCAAGATTGAGGTTAAGCATTTTTGGGAATGTAATTACGTTACTAATTTGGATCAGACTTCAACGAAATCTTCTGTATGAGATATTGGGGTTTTATATCAGAGGATTGTGTCCATGTTTCGTGTATTCTGCGATTTAAAATGCATTTAGATGATTTCAAATTTCCAATCCTGTTATTGTTGATGTTTCGGTCCGCTAAAAGAGTTCGTTTGGGGAACGCGATCGGCGTTGCGTTTTAAGGTGAATCCTCAGCGACCTGTAGTAAGATTCTCATCCGCTAGATAACGTCACTGTTCCGCGGTCCAGAAACCATGCTTTTTCCGCCTTTAATCGTTAATTGCGAGAGCTAGAGTTAACTTTTCGAAAATGTAAGAACGTTGCGTTCTAGATCAAATCCTAAGGAAAATTTTAAGACCATTCCGAGCCATGGACGAAGATATAACTAAGGACTGCCGACTCCCTATCTCCGCCCGTGTTAAAACCTGTTAGCGGGTTTTCGAGCGCGACCGCAGCGCTCCAAGCAGCAATAAGGGTCAACTAAAAGCGAACCGCTGCAGCGGTGGCCGCTCCGGCTCCCTTTCTCCCATGCCTTCCCGCAAATGTATACCGTGTAGGTAATTTGAATCACGATTGAACGAAGGGAACAAATGATCAGCGAATTAAAAGGAAGCAAAATCCGCTAAAAAGCAAACGTCTGGAGTATTTCTTGAAAGATTCCTGAATTGTCGAAAATGATTAATCAAGGACTGAAATACTATACATCACAGTTAACCTCAAAACGGAATCAAACAAGAAAGAGTACATAGACATTTGTTTTATTAGTAGAGATCAGGCGACTCTTTTAATTTGCTGATGATTTCTGTTACCTTGTCCAAAGTTGATTCTGAATTTCCCTTGCTTTCGATCTTCCATTGAGATACTGAGTTATCTGATCCTCTTGGGTCGCCGACAACAGTTGACAGCCATGCCATAACAGACCAACTCCAACAAGGTCCATATACTCCAGGTCAGTCGGTGCGCATCTACCTCGTCTCACCCCTCGGATCCGCTCCCATCGGTTGCCGCTAGCCCTCCGTTCGTGACGTATCCTTCGAGCAACTTTCGAGCGGGAACTTCAAAACACCGTGTTTTCTTATGGGGGAAACACCTTTTTTCATTTGAACTTTTTGAGCTTATTTTTTCGCCTAATTTTAATTTTATTAATCGAAAATGAAGAGGAAAGCTTGTAGTTTTGAGAAACATTGATCTGAGTCCTTGTTCATTTTTTTTCATATTTTTTAGCGATTTTTGAAAATGCGGTCGTCTCACCGCCGAATTCAGCCATTTTGCGGGGAGAATGAGGTTATCCTCTGTTAAACCAGGTAAACAATGGAAACGAATCGAGTGGACTCTCTGTGGAAATGCTAGGATATTTCTTTTATTGATTCTTAAGGCTTTAATTGTTAATTGAGAATTATTTTCCGCGATATTTAACGATTTCACTTGTATAGAATACTGTGAGTGTTTAATCCTTTTTCATGTTTTGTTTGTGTTCACCCGTGAAAGTCCACTGTTCAATATACCTCGTAGTAGTCGCATCATCGTTCATTTGGTGTGATTTAAATTTTAGAACTTTAATTAATTTGATTATCAGTGAATACAATGTACCTATCAGTCTGTAATTGGATATCGGTATGATGTTAGTAATCGCAAAATTCCAGTTGTCCCAGTGCTGTGTTCAATACAAACTTTTGAATTATTTGTCCTTTTGTTGATCCGTGATGTCAAGATTCTATGTGTTTTTCTGCTATACAAATGTCTTCTTCTCATCGAGTCTCAGTTTTTCATCTGGGATCACCCGCACTTGATGATGCGTCCGGCTATTTTAAGGTGTTTCTGAAATTCAAACTGTTGAAACAGTCCGCTGTATTTTTGTTATCGATGACAGTTTGACTTTAGAAAGCTCTCTGATGGCCATTCATTACTTCCATGTTCTTAGTGTGTTGGATTTGTCCTGCGTATAACTGCATATACTTGGTTATAAGTACCCACCGTTAATCATTCCTCATCATCATTCATAATGACGAAGGAAGTTAAGTCGCAATCGCATTGCTCTATTAACCTGCTCCAGGGGCTACAGTGAGGAACCTTTAGCACAGCCACAGTATTCCAAGCCGACTTCGATTTTCACGAATTTAGAGCCATTGTTATCCTCGCAGTTGTTTCACATAAAATTAAAATTGGCGTTTGTCCTTACATACCCGTCTTTATTGGCGACCAGTGTTGAACCAATAGCGCCAAAAACAAATTAATTTGGTGGAGTTATCTTGCAGTAGCAGACCGCAATGAAATATACACATAATTCCTACTTTCCTAATTAGAAAAGGTAGATCTATGGAGTGGGTTAGTAGAGCAATGCGATTGCGGCTCAACTTCCTTCGTCATTATGAATGATGATGAGAAATGATTAACGGTGGGTACTTACGCAGGACAAATCCAACACATTAAGAACATGGAAGTAATGAATGGCCATCAGAGAGCTTTCTAAAGTCAAACTGTCATCGATAACAAAAATACAGCGGACTGTTTCAACAGTTTGAATTTCAGAAACACCTTAAAATAGCCGGACGCATCATCAAAAGCGGGTGATCCCAGATGAAAAACTGAGACTCGATGAGAAGAAGACATTTGTTTAGCAGAAAAACACATAGAATCTTGATATCACGGATCAACAAAAGGACAAATAATTCAAAAGTTTGTATTGAACACAGCACTGGGACAACTGGAATTTTGCGATTACTAACATCATACCGATATCCAATTACAGACTGATAGGTACATTGTATTCACTGATTATCAAATTAATTAAAGTTCTAAAATTTAAATCACACCAAATGAACGATGATGCGACTACTACGAGGTATATTGAACAGTGGACTTTCACGGGTGAACACAAACAAAACATGAAAAAGGATTAAACACTCACAGTATTCTATACAAGTGAAATCGTTAAATATCGCGGAAAATAATTCTCAATTAACAATTAAAGCCTTAAGAATCAATAAAAGAAATATCCTAGCATTTCCACAGAGAGTCCACTCGATTCGTTTCCATTGTTTACCTGGTTTAACAGAGGATAACCTCATTCTCCCCGCAAAATGGCTGAATTCGGCGGTGAGACGACCGCATTTTCAAAAATCGCTAAAAAATATGAAAAAAAATGAACAAGGACTCAGATCAATGTTTCTCAAAACTACAAGCTTTCCTCTTCATTTTCGATTAATAAAATTAAAATTAGGCGAAAAAATAAGCTCAAAAAGTTCAAATGAAAAAAGGTGTTTCCCCCATAAGAAAACACGGTGTTTTGAAGTTCCCGCTCGAAAGTTGCTCGAAGGATACGTCACGATCGGAGGGCTGCGCAGAACGGACGAATTTCGTACACCGGACCGACTGACCTGGAGTATATGGACCTTGAACTCCAACAACGGTTTTAGCAGTAGCACAGCATGTGAGCATGGACACATCGCCAGGATCGCTCACTTGAAAGAGTAGTTCAGCTGACCGCTGCTTGGAGCGCTGGGGTCGAGAGCAAAACAGGACTAACAACAGTCGGCAGTCCTTAGTTATATCTTCGTCCATGGTTTTGCGACGACCTCCCGTCCCCTTTGCCCTCCCCACGAACTACTGCACCTATGCCTACAACAGTTGCTTGCCGCGTTGTGCAGATTGCATGAATGATGTGTGTCCATCTACTTCATCCCAATTTCACAGCCATCACGGATGCCACGCCCGCCACGGGTCTTCTACCTGGTTTTATGCGACATCGGTCATCGTGGCCCAGTGTTACATGGTAATCAGCGGCGGATTCGGGAAAGGCACCCCCCCCCCCCAACTCACGGTAGCCTTTGCCTTTTTCAACAGAAAAAATCCCATAAATTCCTCTCTGCAAATTTGAAAATTCATAGGCGTGAAGCCCCCCCCCCCCTAAAAGAATTTTCTGGATCCGCCATTGGTAGTAATTTTTGCGGCACACTACGCCGGATTCCCGTGCGCTTTCCCACACTTACCTTTCTCCCTTATCTGTCAATGGGCGCTCCCCGAGGGGCGGCGCGGCGCCCTCCCCCCCTAATTCAGAAAAATCAAAACTTTACAATAAAAAAGAATCGGAACATTCGAAGATCAAATAATAACGAAAGGAGTAAGAGTTAACAAACTTTATTCTTAGTTTACTTTACAATTTTAATAGGGGGCGTAATTTAGGGGGGGCAGGGCGGGAAGTAGCCCCCCCAAGCAGTGGTGCCCAACCACCCCTTGCCACTATACAGCTCGCCCCCCAGTTTCAGGATTCCTCTCCCCCCCAGATCTAGACCTCCCCCTGATTTTTACCCCACCCCCTTCTGATTCAGACGACATCATCCTTCCCACCCGTCATCTCCCTCGCCGAAAGAAGTTTTAAAATCTACTAGTATGAACGTGTCTACATTGGCAACTACCGTTGGCAACGAGAATTTTGCGAACTTCCTTGAAAATTCAGAATCCTCTGGTCGATAATTACATGATTAGAGAATGTATAGGCAAGAGTTTGGTTTTGTTAATTTAAATAGGTTAACTCTTAGAATTCATCAGGACAATGAAAATAAAGAAGGAATAGTTGTACTTAGCTTTTTACTATTTCTATCATCTGATGCTGTCACTTTATTCATAATATCAAACACTTCAAAAATAGAATTACTTTTGATACAACTACATGCTACAATCACTTACAATTTCTACCATTTGGAAGGATAATTGATTTATTTTCTATTTTGGGCGGAAGTGGGGGGGGGTTCTCTAGACTTGCCCGTCTCTAAGTGAAGTCCCCTAGACCTTCCATTGACATTCAAAAAGTTGCCCCTCCGGGCAATTGTTTTGCGGGTGCCCATGTCTTTGTCCATGGTCTCTGAACCAGAAATTGAACGTTCTTCCGGTCTGTGGTTGCCTTCTTTTCTCATAAGTTTAGACACGGCCACCCTGTAAACCCCACAACAAGTTAAAAGTCCGCAATCCGCACCCTCGACCCGCAGCCACTATCAAAAGTAAATTGCCGGTTGACTTGCAGGTAAGTACTCTCCTCCTCCTCCCCCAACTTAGATTAGACACAAATATAAAATTAAAAAAAAAAAAAAAAAAAAAAAAAAAAAAGTGAAAAATAGAATGTATGCCCCAGCAAAGGGCCCCCTCCACAGTTTTCCAAGAGAGGGAGCGACCCCCTTGCCAGCGTAACTCCGAAAAAATAATTCCAACTGGGGTCCAAGTAACTCAAGTAAGGTCTCAAAATGAAATCAGATGGATCCAAAATTTTAACGGCGAGTACCGGTAAGCTTACTCTTTTGATCGGTCCAAACCGGATTGCGATACATCGATTTACTCTCGAGATATCGATTTTTCAAAGGCGCGCGGTATAGGGTCAGAAATCTAAGATTCTCTAAAATCCGCGAATTTCGACTCTCATGGACCTAGCATGCGCCGTGAGAAGTCATATGTGAGTTTTTTGAGTTCACATGAAGTTCATTAAGGGCCCTGACAAATGTCGGACCGATAAAGTCTATATCGGGGGGGGGGGGGGGGGTGGCCCCAACTCCAGCGTAAGTCTCACGTACAATGTCTCACTGCGGCCGCGGGAGGTCCCATAAGATCCGTTTAAAACTTGGATGGATCTGAATTTTTTTCAAGAATTATCTAAAAGCTGAAGCTACCGCCCAATCCAAACCGCAGTGCGCAATCCATTGATTCGTTCTCGAGATATCGATTTTTCAAAGGCGCGCGGTCTTGTCAGATCGACCTTAGAGGGGCGCTGGAGGCTGGAAAAAGGCGAATTTCGTCTCTCACGAACCAGTCGTGTGCCGTATTATATCGGTTCCGCTTTTTTTCGGGTCCCAATGATGTCCCGAGAGGGCCCAATGCAGTTTCGAGCCAAAAAATATCATCTTAGGGGGGAACTACTCCCCGTTTCAGCGTAACTCTGACAAGAAATGTCTAACTGCGGCCGCGAGAGGTCCTGTAAGGTCATTAAATAAACTCGGATGGATCTGAAATTTTCGAGGTTGTCAGTCACAAGCAAGCGCTTTCGATCGGTGCAAACCGAATTGCAATACATCGATTCACTATCGAGATATCGATTTTTCAAAGGCGCACGGTCTTGTCAGATCGAACATTGAAATAAGCTGTGGATACTCTGTATCCGCGAATTTCGTCTCTCATGGACCGTTTAAGCTCCCTTAAAAATCGAATGAGCTTTTTTCAAGTTCATATTACGTTCCTTAAGGGCCTTGATGAGTGTCGGATGACATTTGATCAATATTAACATTCATTTTTTAATCTGAGACAAAAAGAGCTGAAACCATAAAGACGAAGAATTTCCATCGTGATGACTTTGGTTCAAGCGAGAAAAATTCTATAGAAGTCCCAAATAACTAGACTAGACTTTCCGGCTTGCTAGGATTGGTATTAAGAATTTCCTTCCTGATGACTTTGGTTCAGGCGAGAGAAATCTAAAAAAGTCCCAAATAACTAAACTAGACTTTGCGGCTTGCTAGGATTGGTATTGCGTCATCCGATTTTAAAGGAACTATCACTATCAAAATCGATTTTCAAAACCACAGTATTCACCTCGCCTCGTGAACAACTGTTTCAACACGCTATAAGTAAATTTTCATTCCCACTTTGACCTATCAAGTTATTTTTACAGCGATCACTGTTATACAAACACAAATGCAGCGTTGCGATTGAATTTGTCGCAGTTTTGTACTATCAATATGGAACTCCACACTTACAATGATTTACGGCCGACACTCATGCTCTCTTTGCTAACACTGTTCCAGTGTTGCAAGTTCCAACTTGTTTTTGTTTTTTTTTTTTTTAAATGTAGGAGAAGGACGTGAAAATTCCTCCAAACACACTTTGAACACACAATTGAAAACACTATTTGAAATTAGAAACAACCCCTTTATAGCCAAAAATGCCTTGAGATTTCTCGAGAAAAATTCAACGGATGTTAAAGTCAGATTTAGCCGCACAAATCGGCAATTCAGAGACACTTAAATCTCGCACGGTTTTCCACTCAAGACAAATCTTGAGGATATAATTTCAAGGCTGCTCGTTAACCATAGCACCTTGCACTAAACGCATCAAGAATTGCTGCTTTATGTTGATCGCGTGCCTATATTGCATTTTTACACTCGACTTGGCTTGAGTATCTCTCAAGCCAAACCAAAAGTCAAGTAGATCTCAAGTATAAAGGTCTCTTAGGAAAGCGGCAAAATCTGACAACACTCTCTAACACCCTCACGCACGTTTTAAAATAAAAGTTTGCGGCGTTACGAGGATAAAAAGAGCACTCAAAATAAAATCAATCAATTATGAGCAGTGTTTGCGTTTTCACGCAAAGTGGAAAATTTCAAAGTTTTTTGTTTTCCTACCTCTTACTCTCATTCTCCGCCCTCTCCCTCAATCCCCTCTCTCTTTCTCTCTTTCTCTCTCTCTCTCTCTCTCTCTCTCTCTCTCCCTCTCTCCCTCTCTCTCTTTCTCTCGCCTCTTTCTACTCTTTGTCGAAGTGCATTAAAAACGACGAGTGTTAAATCCGGAGATTTCCGAAGTGAGAAAATATGATTTATTTTTTAAGTTTGCACGCAATAATTTCAATACGAATCCTCGCCGGAGAAGAAGCAGCGGCTTTGGTGTTGTGTAGAATCGTTGAAAGCACTTTTATTGAGAAACCCTCTTCCCCCCTCCCCCGCTTATCCTCCGCCACCCCCAACCCCTGTAACCTGATTGCTGTGTAATCTCCTTTTATTTTAATAAGTAAAGTAAACGGTGGCGGCTCGGCTCGGCGTCCGCCGTCTCGAGAGTCTTGTGGGACAAAAGAGGGATGAGCCCCGAATCCCTTCTTCGCCGATGGATCCAGGGTATCACGTCCCGCGAGCTTCGTGGTGTGTTCACGCGGAGTGTGCTCCAAGCTCGTTGTCTAGCCGCCCAAAACTTACCATAATCCTTTTGCTAAAGTTTGACTCCAGACCCCGCTTTACACTATACTCCGACCTTCCCGAATCTTGTGTTTAAATGTCTGTATTACAATCATCGAGACTGTGATTGTCTTAACTATCGGTGTCTGCAACGTTATAACCGGTATCGTTGCATTTATACTCCGTTCCATATGACGAATATCGGTAAATGGCAACACTGAAGTGGTCAGAGTCGACTGTCTCGGGTTCAGATCGTCCTGAGTCTGTACCTTCTTTTGTCAACGAGGCAAGGTACCCTCCTTTGTTTTCCACCTGTTTCTCTCTTGTGCATCTTAAAATTGAATTTTCTTTAATTTGAGGAAAGTAACTTTTTTTTTTTTTTTTTTTTTTTTTTCATGCAGGTTTGTTCTCAGCGTGAAATTCTATTCAGATTGCCATCCAAAAACATTCGGAGAGTTTGATTTAAACCCTAGATTCGGCGGAGAGTGTGAAACTGATCCATCACTTTCACCTCCGTAAGTAGGGTTGAAATCAAACTCGCCGCATGTTTTTGGGTGGCGATCTTAACAGAATTTCACGCAGAGATCGAATCTGCATGAAAAAAAAAAAAATACTTTTCTCAAATCAAAGAAAATTCAATTTCAAGAGGCACTTGAAAGAAACAGAAGGAAAACAAAGGAGGGTACCTTTCCTCGTTGACAAAAGAAGGTACGGATTAAGGACGATCGGAGTTCGAGACAGTCAACCCGTACTTAAACCCGACCTCTTTGGCGTTGCCATTTAGCGATTTTCGTCTTATAAGAAAAAAAGCCTAATCAAATGAAATGGAGTTATAGTCTATTTCAGCAGTGGCTCGTGAAATGTGGCAACAATATATTCTTTCCATTTAAATCTTTGTAAGACCATTACCTTCAGGAGGTTCAATTGCAACCAGAAATCTATACTTTTGCAAAGGTTTAAATGTCAGTAAAGCATGGTTGCCAAATTCCATGAGTTGCCACAGGTCCATTTGAACCACACTGAAGGAAATCACTTCTTTAAAAACAATGGAAACTCGTTTCGAAACACGTACTTGTGACAGTTTTTCGTCCGTTAAGTAAAGTTCTGTTGCATAAAGGAGAAACACTGTCACAACAAGGAATCTTTTACTTGCAGAAGCATACATTTCCCTTGGGTTAAAGGAATTTTCCCATCGTCAATATTTCATTGTGCAGTTTCTTTAACACTGACAAAATACACTTTGGATTAAAACAATAATTCTCTCAGTGCAACGAACTAAAACTAAAGAGGGGTTTTCAGCGCCATAAATTTTGGGTCTTATTTTGGGGTTTGTTTTTGGACTATGCGGGGGCAGTTATGAAGAAAATCTCTTAATCGAAACAAGAAGTCATAATCACAACAAAAAACTCGCGTTAATTCCTTCGTTTAATAGCCAAAATGTTCGTTCAAAAGTGCGCTTCTCACGGGAAAATTTCATTGAACCAGAGTTTGTTTGGAACCATGAGGTCTTTGAACACGAATCGGTATGATGTATCCGCTGTACTGAAACTGTCTATATATAAGGGTCATAGAAAATTTGATTCTCATTTTTCAATATTAAACACGTCTTTAAAAGCCTAAGCGCAATCCTGAATCCTCTACCTGTTTCAGCAAAACAATTAATGCACAAAATAAATTCTAAAATGATGAAGCTTCTCAGCATCGTTAGACGCACAAAAGCAGACCGTTTCTCTTTTCCGGGAAAGATGTGGCCAGTGTTGATTTTCTTTCATAAAAATTGACCCTATTTCTTTTTTTCCGCAGGCTTTATCCATCTGTATAAAACCACCCTGGAAGGGAGAAGGTCTAGTACTATGAAATATAACAGCTCCCGGCTCCTTCCGCCCCAATTTTGTCTAGTTCCTTATTTTTTTTAACCACCCTCTTTCCTTTCTTCCATTTTCTCTGTGTTTACACGGTTTGACTTCCCAGAGGTTCTGCGAGGGTTGAGGGTGTTACACAAGCACGTGATTTGAAATCAGGGGTTTTGAGCAACCAGTGGAATGTCACTGGTTCACATAACGTTGTGCTTCTGGTAATATGACTAGAATCTGGTATTATGACTATCTTTTTTATTTCAGTGTAACAATCCAAGCGTAAAGTATAATATCCCCTGTCCCACTCTTTTGGTTCTTTTGCTTAAACACATTCTAATTTATCATCGATTCACACCCGAACTAGGTCAGCATACATTTTCAAATTAGTATAAACTCAATGTAATCTAGATTGTAAACTTCGCCGAGGCCGCGTATTGTGCAAAGTGAATGGGGCTATTGCACACTTTTGCTACAAGCGATTTAATAGTCGATTATGGCGTAAAAACCTCAAAAAATAACGATGGTGGCACTAAAAACTTCCAAAATCCACTCCTAAACTCAATAAACGCAGTTATTTGTGCTAGCGTAATGGTGGCCGAAGGCACTAACAATGGGAGATCCCTATCTTAATTTCGTCACTCTTTCTATGCTGACAAGGATGATTCACAGAGTAATTAGTCATCAGAGTGATGATTCACATCCGATGAATGGTACCGCAACACCAAGTGACACCGGTGTCAAATGAAAGTAGTCTCTTATTGGTCACTTCTTGGTGGAGTTTCAATATTGTTAGATGGGAATCTCCCATTGTTAGTGCCTTCGGCCACCATTACGCTCGCGCAAATAACTGCGTTTATTGAGTTCAGGAGTGGATTTTGGAAGTTTTTAGTGCCGCCATCGTTATTTTTTGAGGTTTTTACGCCATAATCGACTATTAAATCGCTTATAGCAAAAGTGTGCAATAGCCCCATTTATCATCGATTCACACCCAAACTAGGTTAGCATACATTTCCAAATTAGTATAAACTCAATGTAATCTAGATTGTAAACTTCACCGAGGCAGCGTATTGTGCATAGCGAATTGTATGCATGCACGGCGAGACTTCGAAAAGTGGCATCTCTATGAAACAGTGCGACGACGACAGGCAGTTGTCGGTCGGTTCTGCGGCAGAGGAAAACTCAAGGGCGAGGGCACTTTGGGGGGGGGGGGCGAGGGCACTTTGGGGGGGGGGTTCACTTCCGTTTCGAGGAACGATCAGTTTCAGT